>LPNX011087146.1:0-20619 GCA_001517045.1 Pseudotsuga menziesii | reverse complement strand
TTCAATATGCAACAAAAATGATATGTCTATTAAGTTCCAAGAGGGAGTGAACTCTCAAAATCTAACCATGACAAATGAAGGAGAGAGCAAATCCTTATATATCTTTAAGCTCCTCTTACTTCCACAATAGAATAATAGTAAAACCCTAGGGTAGGATGAAGTACACAAACGAAAACACTCCTAGAGACTCTAACAACATCCATGAAACAAGGTGGTCAAATCCATAGGTATGATATCCAATAGGAGAAAGGCCCAAGAAGGAGGGTGTCTCCATAGATGGGGGAATTAGAGCAAGTAGAAGTCCAAATCTAGCCTCCAAAGGTTTCTACAAAGGTATCACTGCAATGACATAGCTCCAATAAATAAGAAATGATGGTGATCTAACCCTATATCTTGGGTTCGACCCTCCTACATCCCACCAAATGTGAAACATCCTCCATGAATAATGTGTAGGAAACCTCCAAATGTGAAACATCCTCCACGAATAATGTGTAGGAAACCTCCAAATGTGGGTGCTCTCTCCAAATGGGGCTTAACAAATCTTCATCTGTATGGTGAATCTACAGACTGGGTTCATAACAATACATGCACTTGACCGATGGATGGGAACATCAATGGTTTTATCATTAGAGGATTCACTTCCTCATTTCATGAAGGAAGGAAAAATAAAAAAAAATTGAGTAGTTAGGTTCACTGCACTGGGTGCACTACAGACTAGGTTCATAAGAATACAAACACTTGAGCGATGGATGGGAACACCAATGGTTTTATAGAGGATTCACTTCCTCATTTCATAAAGGAAGGAAAAATCGAAAATGTCCGAGTGGTTAGGTTCATTGCACTGGGTGCACTACAGACTGGGTTCATAAGAATACATACACTTGACTGATGGATGGGAACACCAATGGTTTTATAGAGGATTCACTTCCTCATTTCATAAAGGAAGGCAAAATAAAAAATGTACGATTGGTTAGGTTCACTTCATTGGGTGCACAGTTTTCATTTTGATAGCTTAGAGCATCTTGGTCAACTTATTGTTTAGGTTTCTACAAAGGTAGCACTCCAATGAGATAGCTCCAATAAAAAACAAATGATGGTGAACCCACCCTATATCTTGGGTTCGACCCTCCTACATCCAACTAAATGTGAAACATACTCCACAAATAATGTGTAGGAGACTTCGAAATGAGGGCGCTAGCTCCAAATGGGCTTAACAAATCTCCATATGTGGAACACTCCTCCAAAAGTAGAGAAAACCCTCTAAATCTGAACACTACATCAAAGATAGCATGAAATTATGTGGAAAACACACCCCAATGGTGAACACACACCAAGAAAATCCCAAAAAGGCATGAAAAAAACCCTAGAAAGGTGGACACTACCTCCAAAAAAGCATAAATTTTGCCTCAAATGTGAATGGCCTCCATCAAATGAGCTCAAAAAAGGATAATAAATCCATCAAATATGGCATGGGAAGGCAATCAAACCATCCAATAGTGAGCACCCCCTTAAACAAGGGCTACATGAGCATGAAAGAAACCTCCAACATGGACACTCCTCAAAACAAGGCATGGATGAATGATAAATCAATCTCCAAAGAATGGAACTATCTTCTTTGACTACACCAAGGGTCATGATTCAACATATGTTCAAATGATTCCCACATATCAACCAACTCCCCAAGCTGAGTACAAGGGCTAGATCCATAAAACAAGGGGCTAATTTGCTAAACCTTCAATCAAAGGCTCATTTGTTAATAGGTCATCAAACTTTAAAAGTAGGAAATGACCTCAAGGTATGTGCAACGAGTACCAAATGAAAGATGCTCACATACTAGCTAATGATATTTCATATACTTAGAACGATGCCTACTCTTTGAGCTACCACATCGACGGACCTTTTTTTTGATAGGACTGTGTTGTGACAACGATTTTATAAACTTTTTACCTTGGTAATGTTTTTTTGGAAAAAGCCAAAAAAATACCAAATTAATTGCCGGGCAAAATATATGGGTTTCCTTTGAGCTGCCACATCGACGGGTTAACTACTGATCCAAGCTTCTTTTCAGCTGCGAGATACAGTTTTTTTTGGCACAGCACGTTTCCTTTTTCCTCTATATTGCAACGTTACGATCCTGGGTTTGGGTGTGCCCTATTTTGGTTACAATGTTCAAATAGAACACGGGCTAGGAGAAGAGCAGCTCAGCTACACAAAATCACTGGTGGAGGTCGAGGTTTTGGGGCATAGTCGAGGGCACTGAATCTGCAAATTTGTTGGAACAATCTCTCTTCAAGGTATGGTTGGAAAACACTCAGCCTCTATGTTGTGTTGTGCACTCATTTTATAATACTTGGGGGCATTCTTTATCTGTATGCTATGAATTAAGCTAAGAAGCTGTTGATAACGGCTTTTGATGTTTTCATGGTCATAATTATTATGATCCGTGAGGGTTCGGAGGCTTCTCTTCAGAAATAGCAGAAAATGTGCAAATTTCAGGCTCTATAAGCAAATTATTGTGCTATTGTGCTCTTTGTGATATTTTATCTTAGCTCATCACAGCCAGTATTTCTTCCCATTATGATAAAACCCTGTCCATCCAATGGTCCAATTAGAAGGGTTCATCAGTAAAGCACATCAAACATACATTAGAGATCTCTCTATGTGAAGTGACAACTAAGGGAAAATCTTTAAGCATTGCATATATCACCTCTGAAAAAGGATTCGGCCTATTATTTCTATCACGGATTCATGACTAAGACCTGTAATATGAAGTGGGATGTTCAAAGTTTCAAACAGGGATGGAATTATAATATGACCATATGCCAAGACTACCCAAATACATTAGAGCATTCAAGATGTTATTTCTTAGCTTCTGTTATTTCTTAGATTATGTTGGAGATGAACATAGATGAGATACCTAGGACCTTTTTCTAATTCAAGGATCTGTCGCAGGCTATATTTTTATTGAGAATATGCCTTCTTTTCTGAGCTTTAACTGGATTTTTTATGTCTGTAAAATCTGAGACAGACATTAGGCCAATATCACCCAAGAATGCTGCCAAAAATCATAGGTCCAACGATAAGGATAGATGCTTGCTTTCATATCTGAGTATAGGGTCCTGTAGGGACAAAAATGCACAATGTGTTTGCATTTACTCCACCATGAGTTTACCTCCATCACTAACCACTAACAATTAGTTCTGCAAAGATTGCACGCTTCTAAGAATTTTGCAGTGTTAATGCAAGACTGTTAGAAATGGAAAATAAAAATGGAGGGATACCTTATGCTACTTCTATATAGCCATCATTGTTGAAGAAATCCCTTGGAACACCACTCCACCTGTACCTACTACAGAGATACCTATGTTGAAGTCCACGCTCCCATCCTATCCAATCCCAAATGACTCAACTAGCCTCCCAACCCTAATTCTGGACCCTGACACTCCATGAGTCCATTGTCTTGCAGACTCCCTAGCCCCCCACATCTTTCAGCCCATAGGACATTTTTCTCCATAACACTCTCTGCATGCTCCTTTTACTGACACCACAAGTCATGCCCTTTTCTAGAGCATGGATAACCCTCCTCAACTCCCAACTATTCCAAAGCAGTTCCAAAAGAAACAGTTGTTGCAACTCACTATAGTTGCACACGAGAAGATAATGCTCTAGAATATCCTCACATTCTCCTCATCTATCCATTTAGAATTGATGCTTTAATTGATGGTCCCTTAGTTTCTAGTCTCTAAACAAGAAGAATTTGAAGACAGTGTTGAACTATGAATGCTCCTTGTGTGTAAACATCAGGAGAGGCTCCTCCCTCAAACCACGAGTGCCACTCATGCCCTCATGTGTCATTGCTATCAAAGATGGTGAAGTCTCTGCTGCTATCAATGATGAAGAACATGCCAAGCTCAGCTGGTAACAAAGCTCCTGTCAAAATTTTCAAGATGGATTGAGATGAAGGAAAATGAAGAATGCTATGAAGACCAAATGAAGACTAGCATCAAGTTAAGTTATTTTTAGTGTCATTTCCACCATTGATTTAAGAGAAGACCTACCAGTCCTACTACTATTTGACCATGGTATGCCATATATTTCCTTCTTCCAAAATCCACAATCCATGCATGTTGAATTCTATGATTTCATTGTTTATGTAGTCAATATTAAACTTACATGATACTACTACTACCACATTATGACTTCAACCTAGTTTCCTCCATGTATTTCCATTATTTCCTGCTTCACCCATCCCTAACCCATTCAATAATGTCGCTCAACTCACAATGTTGAGCTACCTCGTGTTCTTCATTCCCTTTTTCAAATAAAATTTGATGGTGAAAACATATCTCAGGCTCTATCATACTATGGAGTGCTATAAAATCAACATGCTAATGGACATTCCTTGGGAATAATAATTTTTTACCGTGAAAACCCTTTGGGTACAATCAAGTTTGAAAAAATGCTTGTTGACACACAAGGTTTGCAAATCATGAAATCGAAATTGAAATACCAGCTAAACTCCATTGCTTCTTATGTCACAAATTTCCGAGCTTTGTTTCTCCATTCGGAAGATCCAAATCTTAGTCTAATGTTCATCAAGTTCCAAGTTTCCATATCTCAGTTACAACAAGCTACAAGAACCACATGATCCAGATTCTACCCACTCAACTCAATTCTTCTCACCGTTGTGGACCAACTCAACATTTCATATCTCAGTTACAGAAGGTGGTTGCTCCAAATATCTTATTACCAATTTGGAGATCCAAGTCTCACATGATTGACGTTCCTTAGTGCTCTTTTTCGTTCAACACCATTATGGACCAGCTCAACTTTCCTGCCCCTTAGAATTCCATATACTTGTTGGAGATCTTATGGACCTCTTAGGTAGGTGCATGTATGTTATTTTCTAATATTTAATCATGAAATCATTAAAAGCTAAAACAAGTGTTTTTGGAAAAAAATCTTATAATTATTATGTATTGCCCTCATATTCCCTTCTTGGTTAGTCAAAAAATTTACCCTTCTTTGTTAGTCAAAAATCTTAGAGGACAGAAAACATCTATAGTTGAAAGGGGGAGGTCGTTCATACCCATATTTCCCTACTTATTTTTGAATCCATATTCTCATACCCCATACTCCCACACCACACATGATGGTGACAAACATGATTTTCTCAAATGACATGTTGTTCTTGTAATCTTGTTTCTCAAATGACATGTTGTTCATGTAATCTTGTTCTTATAACTGACTCCAAGTCACAATCCAACAATTGGGGGATGATCTAGATACCAGAAAGATGCCTCATTAGCTATCAAATTGTGAGGAAGCTCAAGCTTTTATATAATAAAAGTTGGTTTTTGTCTGTTACAATAAAATTCAGGTTTGGTAACCCTCCTCCATGTTCGACATACATGCAAGCTTCCTGGGAAAAATCCGACATATGGGGTTTGTCCCTAACATCCCCGAGATGGTTCCATGTTGGCTAAACTAGCTCTAGGTTAAACAAGGGCAGCATTAATTCTCGGTCAAACAAAAAGCCAAAGATAGAAATTTAACTTGTCAAATCTTCTTCAAGGGCACTTTTTGCACATTGTTTGCACGCAACTGAGGTCAAATAAAAAAAATTAAGACATGGGTTTTATGCCCAATATAACCATATAGGTTTATTGTGGGAAAAACTCTCACAAAGTGCACAAGGAGGAATATGCAAGCAAGTTTTTAAGGCAAATTTCAAAACTTTTGTTAGGGTAAGATGACTCTAGAATTTTAGTATTTTTACACAGATGAACCTTTTTCTCATGGGAATGAAAATTTGAAATTACATTATGGTAGAAAATGTAAAAATATACCATACCCCAACTCAAAGCAGTCACTTTGAGCTCCATTTGAGCACAGGAGGTGTATTTTTGTGCAATTGGGAAACCTTATCAAGTTTTGAACAGGAAGGGCAAAATTGCAAAGACAGGTGAATGCGAATTTGAAATTCTGAGAGAGAATCGCATGGGTGCAATGAGATAAATGTGAATCTTGAAAACATCAAATATGTGTGCGCTTCAATTGTCTAACTTAAAGCAATGCATGCCAAACAACTATGTGGGATGATCTGCTTACTAACTCTTGTATATTGTCAATTTGTTGATTGTATTGCTGCAAATCTGTCAATTTGTTGATTGTATTGTAGCAAATCTTAGAGGTATTGTTGATATATTGTTTTATTTTGCATGGTCCATCCACCGTAATTTGTCACATGAAATGTAATATATGTTAAATCACAGCCAAAATATCTATAAGCATTAGATCTGTCCAATGAAAGATAAGAGCTGCAATATCTGTTCCAACATTCCAATCAATGATTTTATCTTCACTGCCAATCTGTACTAGGAGTCCTCCAATCGGATTCAATGTACCCTAAACAAATCCTTCATGGATCCAACAACCACTTGTTGAGCGTGTTGTTAAAGGAGCATCATATCTTGTTAGTTGAGGTATCCTCCAATTCAAAACAACAAAGAGAAAATAACTAAGCATATGAGAGTCACAAGGTCCCATCCCTGTTCTTAGCAAAGAGTGGAACATGTAATTTATTTTGCTTTAGGACTCCTTGTTCTTTAGTTGTTGGTTATGTGGTGGATCAGCAACTGTGTTTGCATTGCATGCAAGTATCTTGTTTGTTCAAAATTTGACTCTACCTATAATACAAGTAGTTGGATGGCTAGGACCTTTCTTTGTGCTACTATCATACAAATTGTCACATATCAAGAACGGTCGCAGCATTAGGGGGCATACAAGAAATCAACAAATTCATCTCTAATTCTCGTGACCTAGAACATCTTGCAGCTAATAGAAGTTCATCTTGGAGAAAATATGTGCACAATTCAAGCTTCATCAAGTAGTTTGCTAAGTTTAGCACTGTTTGATACAAATTAATTTCTATAAGAAAATTTGGCTTTTGAATTCCATCTAGGAAATTACCATGTCACATAGCGTACATATCGTATGGGGTGAAAGGAAATCATTATGCTAGCAAATTGTGGGTAAGTTGTTAGCTCAACAAATCATCCATGTCTTCACATGTGTCATTTCCATGTTTTTGCATAAGAGTTTGGTCCTACTCATTTCATTTTTATTTTTCAAGGTTAGGTTCACAAGGTCAAAGAGAGTCAAAGAAAATCTAAAAGAGGTGTGTTAAAGAGATTGTGATTACAAGTGTATTGAGTAATAATAACAAGACCCTAGTTTGTTCAGGAAATTCTGTAGCATCATTTCAGCCTTCAAATGCTAATTGATTTAATTATTTTCAGCTTTGCTTGGATCTTGGTGACAATACTGATAAATTTGTAACAACAGTCCATGAAAACATATAAAACTAGTGGGTGAAGACTAAAATTTCTATGAAGTAAACATTGCCATCCTTAAGTTTTTGAATCCTCCGCAGTAAGGTCATTGTTACTGTTGAAGAATGTAAACTCACCTGTAGTTAGTTAGTGAGTTAAGTCACCCATGATATTTAGTCACCCATGGTATTTTCTCATAGTATTGCTACTATGTATTTCCTATTTATATTCAGTCTAATAATGAGAAGGCATTCAATCTGCCCGTAGTGCTTCTGTCCATTCCATTGTTTGCCTACCCACTATACTGGTGTCATCATCCTCATATGCTACTGTTTGGTCTCCCTTTATGAACAAATGGCTAGATGTCTGCTTCTTCTCTTGTTCTTTCTTCAATTTCTGCCCTGTGTCTTCAAGGAAATCAAATCCTAATCCTTGAGCCAATTTTCGTACATGATGTTGTAATAGTTTTGAAAGGAAAGGGTTGCTCTAAACTCCTCACCTAATGCTATGTATTTAAGCGCTGCTTATTTCTTTGAATTTTTAATAAAAAACTACGAGTTTTCAACCATGATCTCCCTCACTGTCTTCATGCTTTCACTGATGTTCCTTACTGTAAGTTGGGTGTCTATTCTTGTTGAAACTGACTGGTTATGACCACATTTTTTGCTTAGGCCTATGATCAGACTCTTACTGCATAAACTTTATGTCACTGTATAAATTCCACAGTTCAATTCTGAATATTTATGTCACTGTCAAAGTGGTCTTGGTGGTGACTTTCGTGGAACACATTCCTTGCCCCTGTTTACTGAGTTCTGGGATGATTCTCTTAATTTAAAAACACTGAGTGTTGGATTTAGATTTCATACCATATTACAAGTTGAAACATAGCTTCCCAAATTGATAATATGTGGGATGATTGGTGTGACTGGTAGCTGATACAAACAGTGAATGTGTTTACAACAATGAAAATCTCCTCAAGTCAATGCTACAGGCTGGGACACTGTTTTCAAGAACATCCAAAGCTGATAAAAACTTGACTGTAACTATACTGTCTCCAATGACATGCCCAGGATCACTTTAGCATGCTGCCTCTCCTCAAATAAACCACTGAAATGGGGAATATAGCGCCAGACCCCCTTTTTTAAATCTCTGCAAGAGTTTTTGGTCCACTGTACAAGAGAGTGTGACCTACAGGAAAATGAGAAACCTCCCACAAATGAACACGTAGACCTCAGTGAAGATGGATAATTTCTTCTCAAGAGAAATGCTGCCTCCACAGAGTTGAGTGCGCTCTCAACACAGTCAATACTTAAATCGGATCCTATGCGGATGTCTTCTCCTCACAACGTGTGTCACAACTCTCCCACATAGTTCGATTCAGTCTTCAAAGGAAATGTGACTTCCACCAAGGCTCTCTTGAATCACCTGTTAAAAGATTAACAAACAGCTGTAGCACCTTCGTATTCACTGACTCATTATGGCATCCATCCAAAGCATCAATTAAAGGCAAAAAGTTACCATTGCCTCCAAGAAATTCCCGGAACTTGTTGGATTGGTTCAACATCAATGAGTCCTCAGTGTTCCCCAAATAAAAATTAAGCAAAATCACTTTACTAGGATCCGTTCGCAGGCATTCCACCATATCAGTTGCACTTGTAAGTAGATGCTCTTTAATAGATAAGTTAACCTCCTTGCTTGAGATCATTTCTTTTACTAGGCTTTCCATGTTCTTCAGCAAAAATAGATCACTATACATACATCATCTTCATTGAATAGAAAAGTTTGGATTTGGAAAGATGGTCAGTTGAAATGAAGAATGTGCTTTTGGTAGATAGGAATAGCTCAAGAAACATTGAATAGAAAAGTTTGGATTTGGAAAGATGGTCAGTTGAAATGAAGAATGTGCTTTTGGTAGATAGGAATAGCTCAAGAAACATTGAATAGAAAAGTTTGTATTTGGAAAGATGGTGAGTTGAAATGAAAAATGTGCTTGTGGTAGATAGGAATGTGTGATAGTGCTATAAATATTGGTACGTCTATACTCTGTTTTTGAGGTTTATTTCATCATCTATTTAAGTTTTACTACTTTCGGGGTTTGAATACTATCATGTATTTACATGCAAAACCATATTACAAGTTATAAACACCAAGAAACTTTGAACCTATGAACAAAATTCCTCAACCAATCAGTATAAAGGAAGAAAATATCACTTTGGGATATTACAGTCTGTACTGCATCACTGAGCAAGGAACAATATGGATGTGGCTCATCATGTAGCATGAGTAACAATCATTATTACGATAACTCTTCCAAGAAGGCATGTCAAAATTAGCATGTTTTTTGGTCATCCTTCTTCAAGTTATGGAGGAAAGTTATAATAATGAATTAGAAATCCTATGAGGCCTTCTATACGAATTGAATCTTCAATATAAGTGTGGTTACTTGCAATCCAATATTGGTATATCTAAGATTAGAGAACAATGACATAAAATAATATTCGATAATAGTTGCTTTCATAAAATCACTTCAAATCTGATGAAGATTATAAAATGTTCAATGTCACGTTTAATATGGACTCCTGTTTTTGGCTTGTAACTTTTATCTAACAATTGCACATGCTATCAACTATTGGAACTTAAGAGAAACTATTGATTCATCTTAGCTTTGGTTCCCATGTATGTGTTTTTTCAGAATAGAAAAATCTACAGTGTCTTGAATGTTTATAATCCATGCAAGAAGTGGAGTATTCAGATGAACCTGGTACACTCTTCTATTTCAAGTACCCAGTTGCTGGTGGTTCCATGTATTTCATCTAATCTCTTATTTTCTTATAGTGTTGTATATTTTATAAGGGGTATGCTTGTCATAAAATCCAAATTTCTTTTAAACATTCATATCATTTATGAAATAAGAGCATCTCTGTGTTTAAATAGTTTAAGACTGAATCTTCTAAATTGCTTTTATTCTATTTTGCACCCTCCCCCACACCCATTCCTAGATATTATCAATTTCCTGCATTGGCTGTACTTGCCCTAGTTTTTCTTGCAAGGTGTGTTTCAAGTTAATATAACTCGAATCACCTGTTAAAAGATTAACAAACAGCTGTAGCACCTTCGTATTCACTGACTCATTATGGCATCCATCCAAAGCATCAATTAAATGCAAAAAGTTACCATTGCCTCCAAGAAATTCCCAGAACTTGTTGGATTGGTTCAACATCAATGAGTCCTCAGTGTTCCCCAAATAAAAATTAAGCAAAATCACTTTACTAGGATCCGTTCTCAGGCATTCCACCATATCAGTTGCACTTGTAAGTAGATGCTCTTTAATAGATAAGTTAACCTCCTTGCTTGAGTTCATTTCTTTTACCATGCTTTCCATGTTCTTCAGCAAAAATAGATCACTATACATACATCATCTTCATGCCCGCTTGCAGATTCTGCATCATTTAGGGAAAAATCATGAGCTGTCCCCATAGGGAAAAATATTCCAAGAGGGAACATTTATCTAAGTCCTGCAACTTCGCCTAATACCCCTATTGCCTGAATTTATATGGTCACCAGTTTCTCTCTAAACAATTAACACAATGTCACTAGAAACTGCTGCATCAAATGGGTTACCACAGAGGTTCAAAATACCCTTCACTCATGGGAATCTTTGGGGACCAAAGTTTACAAGATGATGAAATATTGATTACTCCCTTTATACCTGCTAAAAATATTTCGGACTTGTAATGGTTAAGAATCAATGCCATTCCAAGAACGATACTCAAACTGCCACTTCTAAAATGACAGTGAGAAGGTTCGGGTTGAAATTTACAGGAAAAATTGTTGGAAGCACACATTTCCTTGCTATCTGCAAATACATCAAGGCAGAGTACACAGCATTAGAGTTTGGTCTTTTGTTTTTTATTAGTAGCTCAAATCCATCCACGGTCATTTGTAAACCTATGGAAGTCAACTTAGTAAAACCTAAATAGGCCTAATGACAATAGGCTAGTTATTTCAGATAACAAAACATACCGATTGCAACCATAGAACTGTCAATAATCTTAGCCTCCTACCTCAGCCATGTTTACCATGTTATGCAAAATACCTGCAATGAATGTCAATCAGTCAAAATACATGTCTCCCACAAAATAAAGGGCAAAAAATAACACAAGTAAATACATTTTGAAACCCATCAAATGAAATAGAGAAAAGCTGACGAGGCTGACATGTTCCAAATGAAGATCTCTGGCATTAGATTGCGGTAATTCATTTTTTTTATTATGCAACAGATATTAATGTGGAGTCAAGTTGATCAATGAATGTAAACTTTATCAAAAACTATTGCTCCTCCTGTCAGAGAAAATTATAAAGAAGAATGCAATAAATGCATATCATACTAAGAATGCCAATAATAGTCTACTAAGAATCTGCAATAAACGCGTATCACACTGCTCATGGTAAAGAAGAGTGCAATAAATGCATATCAGAATGGGAACACCAATACCCTGCTCATGGTTTACAAAATTATCTTCCATTAATTTCTCTAACTTTTTAAGTTCAGTCCAAGCCATTCAAAGAGGACATTCTCAAGTTCTGTGTTGATATATTCACATGGTTGATGATGGTGGTGCTAGCTCCTCTTTTACTTCTAGTGCAAAGTAGCCCGTGTCTTCTTCTGTCTTGGCCCAGTCCTCTAGTAAACTTGGTTTCCAAACTTTGGAGCTATGCAAAAATGTGGGCTTGATAATGCTATCCAAGAGCTCCATCTTGGATGGGATGTCTTGAAAGAGGTGCTCAACAAAATATATGAAAAACATGGGAGGATAAAATAATGTTTCCTTTTGTATTTTAAAAATTGTGTTCAATTTTCAAAGAGTTCTTTGGTGAGCATCGATCTAAGTAAATTTTCAAATTAAGCAAAAGTACCAACTGCTCCGTATGATTATCTCACACAACTTTAAAACTTTTTTGTATTACTGGAACTGGATCCTGCTGATTCAGAAGCTAAAAGTAAAATTGATGCTTAGGGCTGACTACGAGGCATTTGAATTTAGGACATTATTGTTAAGTAATTTATATGAGTCAGTTAGGTTTATTTCAAGGGGTTCAATTGTGTTTCATTTAATTCTAGAGGTAGAAAGCTAAGATGATTGGTCGACTCTAGCAAGATACAATTTTATTCGAAATGCATAAAAAACTATGAAACATGACACAGCCATATAGGCCTCCATGTCCGTGTCCAACGGGTCGGGCATGTGACATGACCTGAAAAATGTCGGACATGAGTTTTAATGTGTCCTAAAACACATGACATGTTTTGGGCACATGTCAGGATAGAAAATGAAAGATAAGGAGAATACCACTTCTAAGGCACTGGCAGACACACCTCCAACAAGCAAGATAATGACCATACAATAAAAAATGGTCTTAAAAATAATGACCTGCTACCATTACTATTTCATTTGCAGAGCCTCCAATGAAATGAGGCTAGTTTCTTCAGCCCGAGTGAAAGGTTTGATAGATCCAATGTTCCACCAGACTGTGCCATAGTTGGCAAATTTTGACCTGAAGATGTATGCACAAGATCAGACCTCACAGAAGTAGCATTTGATGATGATACCCTTGCCACTAAAACTGGCGTGTTTGGCTGCTGATGTAAATTAATTGAGTGGCCATATGATCCTGCTGGTATTGCTGAGTTGGAATTTAGTTTGTGAGGACTATTGAAAGCCAAAACAAAGATTCTACACGAGCCAAAACAAATGTCCAAATGAATACAACACCCTATTATGGATATTCTGGAAACCACAACATGCATAAATCCTAGTTGCAGGTCATGTATTTTATTTTTCATGTCTCTTTCTTTCCAACTTAGGCTACAAGGTACTGAAAAAGATTATTTGAATTTAGGACATTATTGTTAAGTATTTTATATGAGTCAGTTAGGTTCCTTTCAAGGGGTTCAATTTTGTTTCATTTAATTCTAGAGGTAGAAAGCTAAGATGATTGGTCGGCTCCAGCAAGATACAATTTTATTCGAAATGCATAAAAAGCTATGAAACATGACATAGCCATATAGGCCTCCATGTCCGTGTCCAATGGGTCGGGCATGTGACATGACCTGACAAATGTCGGACATGAGTTTTAATGTGTCCTAAAATGCATGACATGTTTTGGGCACGTGTCAGGATAGAAAATGAAAGATCAGGAGAATACCACTTCTAAGGCACTGGCAGGCACACCTCCAACAAGCAAGATAATGACCATACAATAAAAAACGGTTTTAAAAATAATGACCTGCTACCATTACTATTTCATTTGTAGAGCCTCCAATGAAATGAGGCTAGTTTCTTCATCCTGAGTGAAAGGTTTGATAGATCCAATGTTCCACCAGACTGTGCCATAGTTGGCAAATTTTGACCTGTAGATGTATGCACAAGATCAGACCTCACAGAAGTAGCATTTGATGATGATACGCCTGCCACTAAAACTAACGTGTTTGGCTGCTGATGTAAAATAATTGAGTGGCCATATGATCCTGCTGGTATTGCTAAGTTAGAATTTAGTTTGTGAGGACTGTTGAAAGCCAAAACAAAGATTCTACAAGAGCCAAAACAAATGTCCAAATGAATACAACACCCTATTATGGATATTCTGGAAACCACAACATACATAAATCCTAGTTGCAGGTCACGTCTTTTATTTTTCATGTCTCTTTCTTTCCAACTCAGGCTACAAGGTACTGAAAAAGATTATTTGAATTTAGGACATTATTGTTAAGTAATTTATATGAGTCAGTTAGGTTCCTTTCAAGGGGTTCAATTGTGTTTCATTTAATTCTAGAGGTAGAAAGCTAAGATGATTGGTTGGCTCCAGCAAGATACAATTTTATTCGAAATGCATAAAAAGCTATGAAACATGACACAGCCATATAGGCCTCCATGTCTGTGTCCAATGGGTCGGGCATGTGACATGACCTAACAAATGTCGGACATGAGTTTTAATGTGTCCTAAAACACATGACATGTTTTGGGCACGTGTCAGGATAGAAAATGAAAGATAAGGAGAATACCACTTCTAAGGCACTGGTAGGCACACCTCCAACAAGAAAGATAGTGACCATACAATCAAAATCGGTCTTAAAAATAATGACCTGCTACCATTACTATTTCATTTGCAGAGCCTCCAATGAAATGAGGCTAGTTTCTTCAGCTTGAGTGAAAGGTTTGATAGATTCAATGTTCCACAAGACTGTGCCATAGTTGGCAAATTTTGACCTGAAGATGTATGCACAAGATCAGACCTCACAGAAGTAACATTTGATGATGATACAACTGCCACTAAAGCCGACGTGTTTGGCTGCTGATGTAAATTAATTGAGTGGCCATATGATCCTGCTGGTATTGCTGAGTTGGAATTTAGTTTGTGAGAACTGTTGAAAGCCACACGCACACCAGATTGTGGAGGTTTATAAGTTGAATATATTCTTGACAAAGTATTAGTGTTAGAAGTTAGTTTAACAGTCCCAGTATCTATGTGGGAATCCAGCTTTGTGCCCTTTGGACAAAATTTCAACTCTTCATGAGTCTCAGGAAGCTAGAAGTTGTTGCACCACTGGAAAGGTAGTCCAACATATGGGTAATGTATAGGTAAGGACACTTGAGCTCATGTACGTTGAATTCATGATATTATCGCAGGTTCAAACACTGGCCCATCACCAAGGATTAAAAATTGTTTAACAAGTCCCCCTCACTAATAAGGTACCTGAAAAACAATTGATATTGGATATTAAATGCTACAAATGGGAGGACTAAGAGAAAAAATCTCCCAAAAGAGATTGCTAATTAAATTTTAAAATTTTCTATTCCTTTAAGGCATTGGATGACTCCCTGAACAATGTGTTATGGGAAAACAGAGGTTGCCAGATAAGAGGCAACAATTAGAATTCTAGCTCATTGTGCCCTGTTGTTAAGATGAAAGTGAACTCCAGCTAGATTTCTATCATGGTGTAATGAGCTAACACACATAATCTTTCCCTTATAGTGCCATGTTGTTAGAAGGAAAGCTAACTCTAGTTAGATTTCCATCATGGTGTACTGTATTTGATGACAATGTGGTTGTATTAGATGAAAACTACCTTATAAAAGCTAACAAACATTAGGTTTACTCACCGTGCAATGTTTTAAGAACGAAAGTTAACTCCAACTAGATTTCCATCATGGTGCATTGTGATTGATGACAATGTGGTTGTGCTAGATGAAAAACTACACTATGAAAGCTTACACATTAGATTTCCCTCACCATGCAACTATTTAATGATGAAATCTAACTCCAGCTAGATTTCCAAAATGACGCAATGTCCTTGATGACAATGTGGTTTTATTACATAGAAAACTCCCTTATGAAAGCAAACACACATTAGGTTTCACTAATTGTGCCATGGTGTTAAAATAAAAGCTAACTCCATCTAGATTTTCATCATGGTGTAATGGGCTAACACACATAAGCTTTCCCTTATAGTGCCATGTTGTTAGAAGGAAAGGTAACTCAAGCTAGATTTCCATCATGGTGTAATTTATTTCATAACAATGTGGCCGTGTTAGATGGAAAACTACCTTATGAAAGCTAGCATACATTAGTTTTACTCATTGTGCAATGTTTTAAGAACGAAAGCTAACTCAAGCTAGATTTTCATCATAGTGCAATGTGATTGATGACAATATGGTTGTGCCAGATGTAAAACAACATTATAAATACTAACATACATTAGATGTCACTTACCGTGCAATGATTTAAGGATGAAATATAACTCTAGCTATATTTCCATCACGGTGCAATGTGATCGATGACGATGTGGTTGTGTTAGATGGAAAACTACCCTATGAAAGCTAACGCACATTAGACTTCACTCATTATCCCATGTAGTCAGAAGAAAAGTTAACTCCAGCTAGATTTCCATCATGGTACATTGTGATTGATGATGTGGTCATGCTAGATGGAAAAATACCCTATGAAGGCTTACACACATTAGATTTTACTCACCGTGCAATGATTTAAATATTAAATCCAACTCCATCTAGATTTCCATCACGGTGCAATGTGATTGATGATGATGTGGTTTTTTTGGAAATCTAACTCCAGCTAGATTTCCAAAACGACGCAATGTCCTTGATGACAATGTGGTTTTATTACATAGAAAACTCCCTTATGAAATCGGACACACATTAGTTTTCACTAATCATGCCATGTTGTTAAAATAAAAGCTAACTTCAGCTAGATTTTCATCATGGTGTAATGAGCTAACACACATAAGCTTTCCCTTATAGTGCCATGTTGTTAGAAGAAAGGCTATCTCAAGCTAGATTTCCATCACGGTGTAATGTATTTGATAACAATGTGGCCATGTTAGATGTAAAACTACCTTATGAAAGCTAGCATACATTAGTTTTACTCACTGCGCAATGTTTTAAGAACGAAAGCTAACTCAAGCTAGATTTTCATCATAGTGCATTGTGATTGATGACAATATGGTTGTGCCAGATGTAAAACTACATTATGAATACTAACACACATTAGATATCACTTACTGTGTAATGATTTAAGGACAAAATCTAACTCTAGCTAGATTTCCATCACGGTGCAATGTGATTGATGATGATGTGGTTGTGTTAGATGAAAAACTACCTTATGAAAGCTAACTCACATTTTATTTCACTCATTGTCCCATGTAGTTAGAAGAAAAGTTAACTCTAGCTAGATTTCCATCATGGTACATTGTGATTGATGACAATGTGGTCGTGTTAGATGAAAAACTACCTTATGAAAGCTAACTCACATTTTATTTCACTCATTGTCCCATGTAGTTAGAAGAAAAGTTAACTCTAGCTAGATTTCCATCATGGTACATTGTGATTGATGACAATGTGGTCGTGTTAGATGAAAAATAACTGATGAAGGCTTACACACATTAGATTTCACTCACCGTGCAATGATTTAAATATTAAAGCTAACTCCAGCTAGATTTCCATCGCGGTGCAATGTGATTGATGACGATTGGTTTTTTTGGAAATCTAACTCCAGCTAGATTTCCAAAATGAAGCAATGTCCTTGATAACAATGTGGTTTTATTACATAGAAAACTCCCTTATGAAAGTGGACACACATTAGTTTTCACTAATCATGCCATGTTGTTAAAATAAAAGATAACTCCAGCTAGATTTCCATCATGGTGTAATGAGCTAACACACATAAGCTTTCCCTCAAAGTGCCATGATGTTAGAAGGAAAGCTAACTCAAGCTAGATTTCCATCACGGTGTAATGTATTTGATAACAATGTGGCTATGTTAGATGTAAAACTACCTTATGAAAGCTAGCATACATTAGTTTTACTCATTACACAATGTTTTAAGAACAAAAGCTAACTCAAGCTAGATTTTCATCATGGTGCATTGTGATTGATGACAATATGGTTGTGCCAGATGTAAAACTACATTATGAATACTAACACACATTAGATATCACTTACTGTGCAATGATTTAAGGACGAAATCTAACTCTAGCTAGATTTCCATCACGGTGCAATGTGATTGATGACGATGTGGTTGTGTTAGATGAAAAACTACCTTATGAAAGCTAAGGCACATTATATTTCACTCATTATCCCATGCAGTTAGAAGAAAAGTTAACTCCAGCTAGATTTCCATCATGGTACATTGTGATTCATGACAATGTGGTCGTGTTAGATGAAAAATACCCGATGAAGGCTTACACACATTAGATTTCACTCACCGTCCAATGATTTAAATATTAAAGCTAACTCCAGCTAGATTTCCATCACGGTGCAATGTGATTGATGATGATTGGTTTTTTTGGAAATCTAACTCCAGTTAGATTTCCAAAACGAAGCAATGTCCTTGATGACAGTGTGGTTTTATTACATAGAAAACTCCCTTATGAAAGTGGACGAACATTAGTTTTCACTAATTGTGCCATGTTGTTAAAATAAAAGCTAACTCCAGCTAGATTTCCATCATGGTGTAATGAGCTAACACACATAAGCTTTCCCTTATAGTGCCATGTTGTTAGAAGGAAAGCTAACTCAAGCTAGATTTTAATCACGGTGTAATGTATTTGATAACAATGTAGCCGTGTTAGATGAAAAACTACCCTATGAAAGCTAGCATACATTAGTTTTACTCATTGTGCAATGTTTTAAGAACGAAAGCTAACTCAAGCT
Organism: Pseudotsuga menziesii; assembly: GCA_001517045.1. Lineage (NCBI taxonomy): Eukaryota > Viridiplantae > Streptophyta > Pinopsida > Pinales > Pinaceae > Pseudotsuga > Pseudotsuga menziesii. Next base: position 2,057 of record LPNX011087146.1, on the reverse strand, counting down.
GGATTTTCATCATGGTGCATTGTGATTGATGACAATCTGGTTGTGCTAGATGTAAAACTACATTATGAATACTAACACACATTAGATGTCACTTACCGTGCAATGATTTAAGGACGAAATCTAACTCTAGCTAGATTTCCATCACGGTACAATGTGATCAATGACGATGTGGTTGTGTTAGATGGAAAACTACCTTATGAAAGTTAACGCACATTAGATTTCACTCATTGTCCCATGTAGTTAGAATAAAAGTTAACTCCAGATAGATTTTCATCATGGTACATTGTGATTGATGACAATGTGGTCGTGCTAGATGGAAAAATACCCGATGAAGGCTTAAACACATTAGATTTCACTCACAGTGCAATGTGATTGATGACGATGTGGTTTTTTTGGAAATCTAACTCCAGCTAAATTTCCAAAACAACGCAATGTCCTTGATGACAATGTGGTATTATTACATAGAAAACTCCCTTATGAAAGCGGACACACATTAGTTTTCACTAATTATGCCATGTTGTTAAAATAAAAGCTAACTCCAGCTAGATTTTCATCATGGTGTAATGAGCTAACACAAATAAGCTTTCCCTTATAATGCCACGTTGTTAGAAGGAAAGCTAACTCAACATAGATTTCCATCACGGTGTAATTTATTTGACAACAATGTGGCCATGTTAGATGAAAAAATACCTTATGAAAGCTAGCATATATTAGTTTTACTCATTGTGCAATGTTTTAAGAACGAAAGCTATCTGAAGCTAGATTTTCATCATGGTGCATTGTGATTGATGACAATATGGTTGTGCCAGATGTAAAACTACGTTATGAATACTAACACACATTAGATATCACTTACTGTGCAATGATTTAAGGACGAAATCTAACTCTAGCTAGATTTCCATCACGGTGGAATGTGATCGATGACGATGTGGTTGTGTTAGATGAAAAACTATCTTATGAAAGCTAATGCACATTATATTTCACTCATTGTCCCATGTAGTTAGAAGAAAAGTTAACTCGAGCTAGATTTCCATCATGGTACATTGTGATTGATGACAATGTGGTCGTGTTCGATGAAAAATACCCAATGAAGGCTTACACACATTAGATTTCACTCACCGTGCAATGATTTAAATATTAAGGCTAACTCCAGCTAGATTTCCATCACGGTGCAATGTGATTGATGACGATGTGGTTTTTTTGGAAATCTAACTCCAGCTAGATTTCCAAAACGAAGCAATGTCCTTGATGACAATGTGGTTTTATTACATAGAAAACTCCCTTATGAAAGTGGACACATATTAGTTTTCACTAATCGTGCCATGTTGTTAAAATAAAAGCTAACTCCAGCTAGATTTCCATCATGGTGTAATGAGCTAACACACATAAGCTTTCCCTTATAGTTCCATGTTGTTAGAAGGAAAGCTAACTCAAGCTAGATTTCCATCACGGTGTAATGTATTTGATAACAATGTGGCTGTGTTAGATGGAAAACTAACCTATGAAAGCTAGCATACATTAGTTTTACTCATTGTGCAATGTTTTAAGAACGAAAGCTAATTCAAGCTGGATTTTCATCATGGTGCATTGTGATTGATGACAATCTGGTTGTGCGATATGTAAAACTACATTATGAATACTAACACACATTAGATGTCACTCACCATGCAATGATTTAAGGACGAAATTTAACTTTAGCTAGATTTCCATCACGGTGCAATGTGATCGATGACGATGTGGTTGTGTTAGATGGAAAACTACCTTATGAAAGCTAACGCACATTAGATTTCACTCATTGTCGCATGTAGTTAGAAGAAAAGTTAACTCTAGCTAGATTTCCATCATGGTACATTGTGATTGATGACAATGTGGTCGTGCTAGATGGAAAAATACCCGATGAAGGCTTAAACACATTAGATTTCACTCACAGTGCAATGATTTAAATATTAAAGCTAATTCAAGCTAGATTTCCATCACGGTGCAATGTGATTGATGATGATGTGGTTTTTTTAGATGGAAAACTATCTTACAAAAGCTAACTCACATTAGCTTCCACT
>LPNX011087139.1:0-38397 GCA_001517045.1 Pseudotsuga menziesii | reverse complement strand
GTACCAATCATCGCCACATAAACGCCACTTTTGAAACTTCTCCCCATTGATACTTTCATTGCACTGCCTCCAAAGCGTGAGATTGGTGTAACCAACAGCCATCTGAAAAGGGAACCCGGACCGCCACAAATGAGAGTAGTTACCCGAAAAATTGCAGATGCCCTTCCACAGATTGTCGTTCACAATTGCGATGCGATCATTATTGCTATTATTGGCCAAGAAAGAGGGCTCCATTATACGATATTGTTGTCCACTGATATTAAGCAGATGATAGCCGCTCACGTTATCACAGCGGAATTGAAACTCAGGGTCACCACAGCCGCTGTCCTTTTTCCCAAAAGGATAGCTGAATTCTAAGCCCCCACATGTATTACCGGAAAGACAGTCGTGGAAGTGACTGCCGAGACATGATTTGGAGGAGTAGAGGAGGAGGAGGAGCAGAAGGCAAAGATAACTAGTGAGAGGCATTGCTTCCGGAAGAAGCTGAAGACGTATATCCTCGTGCCCAGTTGAACTTAACAGAGGGAGAAAATGGCAATAGGCGTACGAAGGTTGGCTCTGCAAATACATGATGAAGAAGAGGAAGGAGATGGAATGGTCGGTGAACAGGATGGAATCGTGGTCTAACACGGCAAGCGCAGAGCTGCTTCCCAACCTAATCGTCACACGTAGTACCGAAGCTGCAGCCCTGGTTTGGGTTTCACGCGAGTCCGATCCGACGCTATACCCTACTACGTAGATTGCAAATCAAAGTTTAAAGAAACTTTCGAATTTGAATCCGAATTAAATCCAACTTTATTACACCTTGAGTTGTGCCAGGTAGTGATGGAATTTGACGGATCGTAATGACTCATTTTGACCTTAAAGTAAATTTGTACATTTTTTACATTTTTTTTAATAGGTAGATTTATCATTTAAACTTATTTTTAAAGATAATAAAAAATTTAAAATATTATTATATTACTATTTATAAAAAGCATAATGAAAATTTTAAAATATTATTATATTACTATTTATGAAAGGAAATAAAATTAGTAAAACATCATTATATTATTACTAATAGTATTAATACTTTTATCTAATTATTATTATATAAAATTATACTTTCTAATTTCTAACTTCCAACTATACTTGTGTTAAAAAGAAAAATCTATTATAGTTAGTATTACTTCCATCATCCATACTTTTTGCTAAAAAGAAAAATCTATTAAGTTAGTATTACTTCCATCATTACCTTTCTATTTTGCAAGTTATCTTAAGTTTTCCTCAAAATAGAAAAAAGTCATTTAACTGAATGATTTCTATATTATTTTTTTATTCTTTTACATTGCAATTAGCATCTACATATTACAAATTTCACTTCTCAATGCTCAACTAAATGATTTGAAAGTTCAGAGTTTTTTTTTTTTCAGAAAGAAAAAAGTCTGTCCTTGTTATTCATATTGAATCAAAGGGCATCTGCTGGGCACACCCAATAAATGGGCTACATTCATAGAGTAGTACAAAAGAGGAGGCATACTTCCCGACATCAAGAAGAGACACAACTCAATGGTTCTGTAAGGGTATGGGATCAGTGCTAATCCATCGAAAAATGCCCATCAGTATTAAATACTGTCAATTCAATCCCATATCTACCGTGTACAAAAAGAGCAGCAGAGCTGCAATCTAAAGGAGCCAGCTCCAATACTAAAACAATATAGGGTGCATAATGAAATAATGGAGATCATGCTCCAAGCACCAGCTCAAATGAGCTTGAAAGTATCCTGAGTGATCAAAAGACCATCAAAAAATTCAGAGAAAGTGCCAAAGAAAGAGCAGTTTTAGATAGTCAGTTTGCATGCTGATTATGTTCACGGTAGATATGACTAAATGACAGTTCTAGAAAGTGTGAAAAGAGCTTTCTAGTTTCCCTACACCAGTAGTGCAGCTCAGGTGGAGAGAGGGCAGCAGTACCCTTTGCCCAGTTTATGATGACTGATGAGTCACCAAAGACCCTGAGATTGGGAATCCCCATCATTTGGGTGATAAGCAAAAGGGCCCAAAGCCCGACCAGTTCTGCTTTTGTATTGGTGCACTATCCTGTCCCCACAACAAACTCAAAGGAGTGTGTCTCATTCAAGTACAAACAGATACCAACTCCTCCAATATTATTTGCTGATGCTCCATCGAAAAAACCACAAGGATATACAAGTTTAGGCCCCGGTCCCAAAACTCTGGTTTTTTTTCTCTTCTTAGCTGGTGGACCAAACATCTGTGAGAGATAACCAATCTGCTGAATAATACTGAGGGTAGACACCTTTTTCCCTTCGAAGATACAAAGATTCTTGGCTTTCCATATGATCCACATGGTGAAGAAGGGGAGATAATAGCAAATTGTGTGCTCCAAGAAACTGACAGTCCATGAATCTAAAAAATCACAGAGATTATCAAACTGAAAGTGGGGTGCAATATGGTGCTGATCACACAAAAGATTGAGCACATTCTTCCATATCGGACAATGAAAGAATAAATGCTGGACATTTTCATCATTTGCATTACAGAGAAGGAAAAAACTTGGCCCGATCTAGCCCCTTTTCTGTAGGTTATCCCAGGTGAGCAATTTGTTCATTAATGCCAGCCAAATAAAACAACTATTCTTCCTGGGCAGTGTGTCGTTCCAGATAAGGTTGAGAAGTCTGCTACCCACCAGGGGATTCGATGAAAGTACAATGGAGTCATATATCAAATTTGCAGTGACAAAGCCACTATGTTTATTGAAAGCCCAAATAAGAGAGTCGGCGCTAGAGTAGAGACGAATACCACCCAGATCCAAAGCATTCATAAGTGAGTCCCAAGCAGTTTTCCATGTGCCAGTAATACAAAGATCCTCTGCATTATACCAGTAATGGAGTGTCCCAGGAAGGGTATTACGTGCTCGAGCAAGGGTATTAATCTCCATATCATCTAAAAAATCAAGAAGTCCCAAAGGAAATGAGCATGAATATGATGTACCTACAATGGGATCAATGCCAAGTAGGATGTTTTCTCCATTGCCTACCTGCTAAGATAGATCATGGCCCAGCCAAGGAAGCATTTGTAGAAATCCCCTCCAGATATTTGAGACACCACAAGAAGAGAAGTTCTTGCCTCGGAGCCATTCCACAACCGTGAGGTTCTTCAGATATTTATTCATAATAACCTGATGCCATAAACCATGACTCTGAAGTACCATCCAAAATTTTTTAAGTCTTAAGGCAATGCTGAACCAATGCAAATTCACCCCCCATTCTTTTTTGGCCATGAAAGGAGCTGCCAATTGGTCAGATGACACCTGTGTTTAGTGCCTGAAGAGCCCCATAAGAAAGCAAAAGCAATACTTTTGAGCTTATTAATAACAGAAATAGGTATGGGGGCAAGACCAAACCAATAGACAGGAATACTAGTCAGCAGAGCTTGTACCAAGATCAGATGACCACCAAGAGAGTAATTTGTGTGACCAATGAAGTATTCTATTCTCAAATTTCTGGATCAACCAATACCAATCAATGATCTTATACCCCAGAGGCTTGAGTTGATAGCCAAGGTATTTAAAACCAGTTGTGATTAGTTCCATTTTGTATTGCAAAATCCGAGCAATGTCCATACCAATGTCCACATCCAGATTGTTGAAGAGAAAGCACAATTTATCCATACTAATGCACATCCCGGAAGCTTTGCAGAATGTACTCAAAATGACTTCAAAAGCCATCCATTTAGTAAAAGTGCCAATGCCCAGCAGGATAACATCATCCACAAAGAGAAGATGTGTTAAGGAAAGTGAAGATGAAATTTTGATACCTTTTATGAGTCCATGATCCCTTACATCTGCAATTAAGAGGCTGAGCCCTTCAATAATCAAAATTAAAAGTAAGGGTGATAAGGGACAGCCCTGTCTGATACCTCGAGAAACTTTGAAGAACTTCGAAGGAGTGCCATTGATAAGGACAATAAAGTTTGTTGAAGTGAGACAGGCCATAATCTAGTTAACCCCAAGGAGAGGGACCCCAATCTAAATTAATATGAGGCGGATGTATGACCAGTTAACTCTATCGAAAGCCTTTACTAAGTCCAATTTCAGGATGAGAGCACACATATTCTTGGTCTTTACTATATGGAGTGTCTCCTGTAGGATGCCAATAGGTTCGACAATCTGTCGGTCTTTAAGAAACCCGTACTGTTCTCTGGAGATGTGGGTGTCCAGGTGGGGTTTCAATCTAACAGCAATGACCTTTGAAATCAACTTGTAAAATAGATTACATAAGGAAATTGGCCTGAAATCAGCAAATGTAGTCGGCTTTTCCTTCTTAGGGATCAAAGCTAGGAAAGTAGAATTCAGGGAGGGTGGGACACATCCCAAAACCCTAGTTGAATCTACAACAGACAGTAAATCTTTACCCAATAAGTCAAAAAAATGTAGATAAAATTCAGCAGGCCATCCATCAAGACCAGGACTCCTGTCTTTTTTGAAGGAGTGTAAAGCAGCTTCAATTTCTGATAGAGTAACAGGTTGAGTGAGACCAGGGGCATCCTCCGATGTGATCATGTTGGGAAAAAGCATGACAACCCGCAACTGATCAAGTAAGCTGGTTTGCTTATCATCACTAAAGATATGGGGAAAATGGCTCTGACCCATCTCCTTAAGGGCACTCTCATCCTCCACACTGTTACCATTCTCATCCAACAGTGACCAAATAGAATTCTGATTTCTTCTACCAGATGCCAAGGCGTGAAAGAACTTTGTGTTGGAGTCCCCATGTAGAGCCCATTTAGAACGACTTTTAAGCTGCTAGGTCAGAAGGATATGGTCCAACAGCTTTTTTTTCTTGGATCGGAGCATAGACAAAGCAGACTGTTCAGCCTGGGAAAGAATACCACAGACAGAGCCCGAGAGAATGGAGCAAATGTCCGAATCTAAACTAAGTGACTCTGTAGCCAGGACAGCTCCCTTTTCCTTTATCCAAACCTTAACATCCTGCTTAAGAGTGCGGAGTTTATGAGTAAAGATTTCACAGTCAGAGCTAGTAGGGAGTGGGTACAGAGCAGACCATCTCGTTGAAATCCAGGAAGTGAAATCAGGGTCATTTAGCCAAGACCTGTTAAATTTGATGGGGAAATTGTAAGACCCACTCTTCTTGTTCCATTCAAGGCAAATAGGATAGTGATCGGATATGTCAAAATGATGTGTCCATACCCGGTGGTACTGGAGCAACGGAATCAAAGAAGATGCAATGAGGAAGCGATCAATCCTCTTGCTGATCCCATCAGAGCCCACTCTTCCATTTCTCCATGTGGGGTCGGTATTGGGAGAAGCTATGTCCATAAGCCCCAGAGAGTAAAAAAAAAGGTTAAAATGCGAAGAGAGAGGATCAATGACTACCTTTTTCCCCCAAGTTTCAGATGCTCTCAAAGTAAGATTCAGGTCACCCCCTAAGATCAAGTTAGGTGAATTGAGGAGGCTTCCCCTACGAACATTCTCCCAAAATAATTCCCGATGCCTGTAAGGACCGTAAACATTGAGAATGTCAACAAGATCAGGCATACCTCAAAAGGTATCCTTAACAAGGATACCTACAATAGTCGCAAAGGCACGACATCTGACTCGATGAGGGTTTCATGCAGACAATAAGCCACCCGAGAGACTCGATGCACTTAAGGCACAAAATTCCCAGTTTGGTAAGAGCTTGGAGAAGGCATGGAGTGCAGGGTATGTGCTACACATAGTTTCCTGCAGGAGAATCATATCAGGTTTGATCAAACGAAAAAGCAAACGGAGGCTACATTGTTTGGCGTTACCTCCCAGGCCCCTGAAATTAAGTGATAGGATCAACATTAAGGAACAGTGGGGTGGGGAGGTGACGCTCTAAGTCCCCTGGAGGAGTGACCTCTAGCAGCATCTTTGATGCGTACCGAGAGGGGTATATATGGAGGAGAGGCAGATGAGAGATCCCCAGTCAGTCCGCTATTATCCTTTTTCTTTTTTCTAACAGTGACATTCTCAAACCGAATAGAGTTCAGGTAAAGGGTGGAAGGGGAAGTAGGTGTGGTGGCCGAGAAGATCGATAAAGATTTCAGCAGAGTAGGGTCAGAGAAGGAGGGAGAGGAAGTAGGGCTGTGAGGAGAGGTGGAACGGGGGTGTGATGAGCTAGATGTGGAGAGTGGGGGAAAGTCCACCAGAGAAGAAAAGGGAGGAACATAAGGAGGAGGGTAATGTGTCGGGGTGATAGGCGAAGCTTGAGGAGGAAGTACTAGTTCGATGAGAGTAACTGCAGAGGGAGAAGAAGGAAGATCAGAGTGGGTGTTCAGTGGGGAAAGCTTAGAAGGAAAAGCATTCGCAGGAGCAGACACTGGAACCTCCAAACCATCATAGATAGGGTCATGTACCAATCCATCTAAAGCATCCAGCATAGAGACAGGAACATCATCAAAGAGAGAAACAGAGTGCGAATAAATACCATATTTAGGATGTTCCGGAGCAAAGGATTCAGAGGGAGCCATTCCCGCTGGAGACACATCTGAACTGGTATCTGAGAGTTCGTCCAGGAGATAGGGATAGGTCCTCCAAAGATGCCCAGTATCACGGCACTTACTGCAGCGAAAAGGCACATGCAGATAGTCCAACCTCTGGACCAATAAACGTTCCTTGCAAAGAATTTCCACTTCTGCAGGTAAGCCATGAGAGATATCCATCTCAACTAACACCCGAGCCACCCTTTTGTCAAAAGAGAGGTGAAATCCTCATCCACAGCCACAAATCTATCGATCATGTTCACAATACCTTCAAGAATATTCAAATTCCAGAGGGGAAAGGGGAGAGAGGGTAGAAAAACCCACAAGTGGCGCTTCGTAACCCTTTCATGGAGGGGGTCGAAGTGGGGATGCCAGCGCCCCAAGACCAGTGACCCTGCTCCAATACGCCATATCCCTTCAAGAATGAGGTATGCATGAGCCTCTTCGAGGAAAACGAATACAATCTATCCATTTGACAGAAGACTGATGGTGGGAATATAGGTGAGCAATGGCTTCCATAAATCACATGTCCAGTCTACCCAAGCCTGTTTGCCTAGCTTACAGTATTCCAAACGCCCCACAAGAGCACGAGAGCACAGAGAGGTAACCCGATACATAAAAACGTCATGTCCAAGGACATAACAGAAACGCCCTTCATGGGTTTTTATATTCTTGGCATGTCTCTGGCGATGGAAGCGTGATGCAACCACACTGTCAGCCATGGGGTGTCTAACGAAGTCAACCCAAACTGTGCATCAAAAAACAACCCACCGAAACCCTGAAAACCAAACCACTGAGGAGGAAGTAGACAAAAACCCCCAGAAGCCACCAGAAAACGTGCACCGGAGAAACAAAACAAAACACAGTCTCAACTAGGGTTCGAAATCGAAACCCTCTGATCCATCATGAGTCAAAACTCCAGAAAAAGGAAAACCCACCAGCGAAAAGAGATAATCACAAACAGGAAAATCCGACAAACCAACCGGCTAGTACAGAAAAAAACCACTCAACAAAAACCTGAGCGGCGACCAAACCCTAGAGTTATGGGAGAAGAGGGGTGCTGTAAAAGTCAACCTAGAGCACGCTGACGAGAGAAAATAGGAGGAAACGTGTCCATGACAACGTAAGATCCCATGCAAGGATGATATATTAAAGATGACAGAAACCCCACAACAACAGGGATAGAAAAATACGATTTACTTCCCACTTTGTTCACCTGGTTGGTACTAGTCCCCCTTGTAGGGGGAGGGACTCCAAGAAATGCCGCCGACAGTGAGACAAAGAAAACAGATAAAACCCAGAACCCGCGAGGCGCCGAAGTCACAAGATAAGTGCAAGATAAGTAGGTGATATGAGACAGAAAAACAGGATCCCTACCAGACGAAAAATAAGGGAAACCCATAAAGCAAAAGCCCCAATCCAGTCAAGAAGGAGGAGGTTTAGGGTAGAGTCTGCCATAGGAGTGACCATAGTACTTGCAGAGCGTGCCCACAACGAGCCATCTCCATCGCCAACACACTCAAGAAAGTCTCAAGAAAACCAGCCCTTTAAAACTATGAGATTTAAATCTATGCCAACCTAAATCAACTATCTTTAGAAATTTCTCTGCTTCTTAAAACTCCTGTACTAAGACCCAAATGATCATCCCCTCGTCTATTTTGTGGCTTAAAGTCAAACCCTTTTCTCTTTCTCTGTTTCCAATTTCATTCACTTCTTTCCTTCTTAACCTCTGCAAAGAAGCTTATGTTATAGGCTTCTATGTCTAGAATTGCAAATATTTGAGACTTGTTTTTCAAAAGGTTTTGGACCAGGATGTGAGGTTGCATTGGATTTTTTGTGTATGCCTTAAGCATCTTTTGGATGCTTTTCTTCTGCGCCCAACCTCTTTGTTGCTCGCCATCACTTTCAAACAAAGAACTCCCAGAACAGAATCGGATGATCACCGCATCCTCCCAAGAGAATAATAATCACGTATGTACAAAGCTATGGAATCGAATATCCATATCATTGATACAAACCACCTCCACCATTTAATGCCCATTCACTTATCACAGCTATTCATCAAAGCAAAGCCTCCATATAAGGTCTCCTCACCGCCATTATGAATAAGGTCTGGCTATCAATGTTTGAGGTGGGAACCAAGCAATGATGACTAAAGGCCTCTTCATCGGCATAACCTGTCTCGTGGTCATGGGCGCCTTGGATAAATGTAACTCTCTCACGGACACATGACCCTAATCTCTTCTATCTTCCGTCATGTAGCCCTTTGAAAGTTGAGAGTTAGAAGTTAGAATGTTGAAGGCCTTGGAGAGAGAGTCTTAGAAAGCATTATCAAAGGTACTACCTATAGAATTTTTTTGGTTTAGATTGAGAGATTTATTTGAAAATCTATGATTTTGAAGAAATGTATGAATAATTTTTGTGCATTTTTTTATAGTGATTTCTACCATAATTCTTGTACTTTATATAGATTTAGACTTATCTAGAATAATGATTAATTCTCCAACTCCATTGAAATTGAATTGAAAATCAGTGTATTGATTTATGCAAGTATTAAATAAGACCTTGAATTGAGTATTTATTTAAGCAAGTACTAAATAAGGTGCTAAAGGAATGACTCTCTGTGTACAACATTTGGAATGAAAATAGTGGGTAAAATTTGTAGAATAAACAATACTAACTACCAAACACATTTTCCATTATTTAATTGTCAAAATCATTTTCCAAAAAAATGATAGGCAATTTGACTCTAAAATAGAGTTTAAGAAATTGTTCTTGATATCAAATAATAATAATTTTATCTCCATCTATAACGTTAATTTTAATTTATTATATCCATTTTTATTAAACAAAAAAAGTTTTACAAAATCTCTTAATATAAACTTTGTTGAAACTTAGCTTAATTTCATTGACTAAATAGAACTTAGCTTTTGACCAATTGAAAATTAGCTTATTCAAGACAAGTTATGTTAAGATTGTTTAAGTTTTAAATATTTATTTATTCTATTTTATTTAATGGTATTCATATGCAACCATGTAAATTCAGACAGGTCTAGACATATCAGAAGTGAATGATATTTGCTCAAAATATCAAACTATGTATTTGTTCCATTTTATGATATTAATTTTGCAAACAAAACAATGATGTGATATTTTTTTTTACATGGGCAATTTTGTGAATTAAAAACCATTTTTATTATGTTTATTTATGTTTTCTCTATTTGTATTTATTGTTTTCAAGTTATATTTGTATATAATATTAATTTAGTGCATAAATAGTATATAAAATGAATAGGAATCAAGTTAATGGAGCATAGTAGATATTAATAATGATAATTTTTTATTTTAATATAAAAATGTAAAAAAAATAAATGCTATTTTGAAAAAAATTTATCAAAAATTATTTATTGAAAGATAATCTTTTTGAATGTCAAAACGTCAAAAATATTATGTGGGAAATTAGAAGCAAATAAGTAATTAAAAAATCTATGTTTAACCAGATTTACCAAGCACCAAAGGATCACAATTATAAAAGTGTAATTTCTTTTAAACATATAAAAATTCAAGATAAAAGTTTACACTTCTAAAAATTTGATTCCTTTATGTACTTAATAAAACCAGATTTAAGATGAATAATCACAATGTGAAGATACATTCTCAATTTTTTTCCATTAAAAAAATCCAACAAAACATATAAAAACCTCACACTTATATATTTTTAATAATATACCACCTTGATCAAATATAGAATCCCTAATTCAACGAGTGGTCTCAAGAGGTACATGGTTACTTTCTTTTGGGGTTCTTAATGCTTTTACAAGAAGTAATTAATAAACGACAATATTCTAACTTTGATAAATTCCTTTCCGCTGTCAATCGTAATATTTTTTTTTCATCATAAGTACCTTTGGTTACATGCTATATTATATATGGAAATAATAGCATGGCATAAATTAGTGAGTATAGTCCCATATCCTTGTGGGAGTGTTAATATCTAAGATGCTAGGAGTATCATGTCACTGTAGATGTTTTTTAACATTTTACTAATAGAAGATAAATAGAGGATAAAGTATCGTATTAACATTTATTTAAATTAATTTAGTTTTTAGTTTCTAAAACATGTTGTAAGTTTTTTATGTTTTTTTGTTAATGATTGAAAAAGGAAGTAAAATATTAACTATACAAAATAAATAAATAAATTTTTATATTCATTAAAATTGAACTTAAATTGTTTGTATACTAACCACCTATCATATCATTCAAATTAATTAATATTTTTAATAAATATTTAACATTTTATATAAATTGTCTTTCACTTAAATTTTTCATAATGTATAAATTCTATGAAATGTATCCATAAGTCCTCCACATATTTCGTTCAAATTTATTTATCATGATAATAAATATTTGTTCAAATTTATTTATCATGGTACTAGATATTTAATTTTATTTATAAAATATGTGACAATGGACTTTTCATAACGTATAAATTCTATGAATTGAATGAGGATACCTCCTCCACGTATTTTATTCAAGTAGTGGATACCTCCTCCTCATATTTTATTCAAGTAGTTTTAGAGATATTTTTTATACAAATGAATGGCAAAAATCCTGGGAAAATGGTTGTCCTTTTTTCAGAAGAAAAAATGCCAGTCTTTGTTATTTATAGGAATCAAAAGACATAATATACAAAACCAACTTCATGTCAGAGAGATGGAACCAAGTCCAGATAAGCACGTAGACATATGAAAGGATTATCAGCATAGCAGTCATGCAAACAATAGAAACAAAGTCTGATCTTAGCAGACTTTTCTCATCATCCCTGATATATCACGTCAGAATATACTGAAAATCGATAGTGATCTACAAACATACCATCCTAAGCATGACCTGCTAGCTGATAGGCTTCCAATATATCAGGTAGAAACAAGAATACAACTACTTGCAATCAGATGCTGAAAATGATGCGAAAAAGAGCATCTAAAAAAGCATAAAGTGGCCATAATTAATGACCATCCCATCCATATGTTTAGTGAAGTGAGCAGATCCCAAATCCATATTCATAGCCTGCTTTGAAAGACTATCAGCCAGCACGATGTGCTCGTGGAAGATATGCTTGAAAATCACCTGAGGGGCCGATTGGAGCATATTTTTTATATCTTCACACCAGTGCATCAGAGTGGGAAGATCAAGGGCTGAAAGTTTGTTGATCCAAGATATAATCACCATTGAATCCCCAAATATCAAATGCATGGGTAATCCCATCAAGCAGCTCACCCTCAGGACAGTCCATAGCTCCAAAAGTTCTGCTCTTGTGTTTGTGCTACTTCCACATCCCATTGAGAAACTTTAGTAATAGGTTTCACTGATGTAGATCACAAACCCAGCTCCTCCCACATTCATTGTCGCAGCACCATCAAAGTACCTACAAGAATAGACATGATGGGGTTTTGGTCCAATCTTCCTGCTCTTTTTATATTTTTGTGGCATAGGGAAAAGAATTTTATAGCTCTCAACTCTGGAAAATGGTTGTCCTTGACCTCAAAGACGATCATAATTTCAGAAGCTAAGATATTTTATCTTTCTTTTTAACTTACAAATCCTAACAATTCCTCCAATAGAATGATCTTGTCACATGGTTAATAAACTATCGAAAGTCTAAATAATTAAATTGTTTGGATCCATGATTATGGAATCGATCCTTACATAATAGCCATTAGCCATTGGGACATAGCTGACGTTTAGTCAGCATGGTTAAAGTGTTCAAAAAATACTAACCAAGATATATATATAACAATCGTCAAAGTTATCAGAATTAATAACCTATATTATTAGCTTATCTTTTAACAGAAAATAAAATTGAATATAAAACGTATAGCAGAGCTTTACGTACAACGTATTAGCTCTAGTTCAAAAAAAGAAAAATTGAATATACATTCTTCGAATTTTGAATCTATTTAGTTATTAATCAAAGCCCAAGGAAAATATAAATCTATACGTTTCTCTTTCTTATTGTGTAGCCATTTTGAATCCACATGGTTATTAATCAAAGTCAAAGTCAAAGGAAATATAGATATATATATATATATTATCAAATGCATTCTCTTTCCTATTATGATCAAATACAGCCAAGAAGGAGAAGGAATCTAAGAGTATTGAATTGTTTAGCCCACTGTCACAAACAAAGAAATCTACAGTCGTATTTCAATGGGATAAGAATCTTCAGCGGCAGAGGATGAAGGATTTTCAGGTTCAGCAAAGGAGGAATTGAAGGGAAAGGGAGGATCGGTCATATTGTCTCCATTTCCTTCCAACATTTGAACCACCCGACTCATAGAAGGACGATCTACGTAGTTGTATTGTATGCACCACAATCCAACTTTAGTCAGTCTCTTTGCTTTCTCCTCATCTTCTGCTTCCATTTCTCTTCCTCTTAATCTCATCCCCAACTCCCCACGCTCGAGCAGCTTGAAAGCCCACTCCGGAAAGTAAAACTGACTGGACCGGCTCACCTTCCAATCGATATTCTTTCTTCCGCTGGCAATCTCTAGTAAAAGCATTCCGAAACTATAGACATCTGATTTATCTGTGACAGGACCCAGATCGCTGTCACACAACTCCGGTGCAACATACCCTGGCGTCCCTCTCGGGGCCGTCATTGAGATATGGTCGTCTCCCTTCCCACAAAGCTTTGCCAGACCAAAATCACAAACTTTTGGTGTGAAGTCGGCGTCCAGCAATATGTTGTGAGGTTTGATGTCGAAGTGTATGATGCGCTTCTCGCAATCTTGGTGTAGATATGCAATTCCACGAGCGGCGCCCAAAGCAACTGAATACAATTGTTCCCATCCTAAGATTTGCTCCTCCTCTTTGCGGGCAAATAGAAATTTATCCAGAGATCCATTCACCATGAACTCGTATNCCACGAGCGGCGCCCAAAGCAACTGAATACAATTGTTCCCATCCTAAGATTTGCTCCTCCTCTTTGCGGGCAAATAGAAATTTATCCAGAGATCCATTCCCCATGAACTCGTATAGCAGACCGCCGGTAATGCCTTCAAAGCAATACCCCAACAGACGAACCAAATTGAAGTGGTGGACCCTGCGTCCAATGGTGGCCACTTCGTTCATGAATTGGATCTCGCTGTGCTTATGCCTATCAAGAATCTTAACTGCCACTTTAGCTCCGTTTGGAAGCTTTCCTTTATACACCACACCATAACCTCCTTCCCCCAACTTTTCTGCAAAGTTGTTTGTCATCTTCTTGAGCTGAGAGAGTGAATATCTGGTGGGCATTTCAGAATCATATTCTTTTAGGAATTTCTCCACCTTTGAAGTAGAGCTAGAACGAGTAGGTTTTCCCATCTTTGCATAAAACACGATGGAAAGTACTGATGCTATTGCTGTCAGCACAACTCCTGCAACGCAACCTGCGGAGGAATGAACCGATTGATATTATTGTGATCTTCGTTCAACCCCGAAGAGAATATTAATTGAGACACAAATGTAAATTGCGAAATCATACTCACCTATTATAATCGCCGACTTGTTTCGACCTCCTGTATCTTTGCGGTAAGAACTCTCTTGAGTACCTGCATACATCCACAGTTTTTTATGAAAAAAAATGCATGCTTGATCAAATGGGAAACACTCATACATAATGTGATTCAAGAGCAGTGGTGAAATGGAGTACTCCGCTTTGTAATCAAATTTGTAGAAGGCGATGGGAAACCTACCATTGAGGGGTGTTTGAAACATATTCTGGCGGACATGCCATGTTACATCAAAACCCTGCGCTAGTAAAGTCTCATTACCAATGGGCTGCTGAGAGAGTTTCTGTTCAATGGGCAGTTGAAATACGTTACAGGAAGGTGTCCCCTCTAAATTGAAATGGGGACTCAAACTGTAGTACCAATCATCGCCACATAAACTCATATTATGCACTGGTAATCCACTAATGTTCTCATGAACTTGATTGCAGTGCTTCCAAAGCGTGATATTGGTGTATGAGTCTAGAACCTGAAACGTAGAGCCAGGCAACCAGAATTGAGAGTAGTTACCTGAAAGATTGCATTTACCTCCCCAGAGATTGTCGTTAAGAATTGTCAATTTTCTTACTCTGCTAATATTCCCCAAATAAGAGGACTCCAATATGTGATATTCGTTTGCACCAATATTGATCGTAGCATGGCTCTGGTAATCACATGACTGTAACTGAAACTCGGGGTCGCCGCAGCCGCTGCCATTTATCCCAAAAGGATACCCGAATTCAACGTCCCCACACATAAACGTCTCCGAAAGACAATCCTCATAGTGAGTGCCGAGACATGATGTTGAGTAGCAGAGGAGGAGGAGGAGAGCACAAAGATGAATAGTGATCAGTCGAGGCATTGAAGTGGCAAGAAGAACACGTATTATCTATCATGCTCTGTTCTTCTATTCCGTTGAAGAAAACAATAATCAGAGGTGGCCTCAACTTAAGAGAGGAGACGAGTGACAACAACTTAAGAAGGGGAGTTGCAAATACAAAAATGAAGACTGGGAGGCATTGAATTGGAAAGTAGAAGAACGCGTATTGCCATGCTCTGCTCTTCTGTTGGATCTTTAAAAATTAATAAGTAGCGACTTCAATTGAAAAATGAAGGAGGGCTCTGCCGATATATTGAAAAAGACGAATTAGATGGAATGGGAAAGGGGCGTGAGGGAAACGGCATGGAGTTACAGTACACCAATGGTCGAGTCAATAGTCAATCTGTGAGGCTTTGTTTGACCTGTTATGGGGAAAGTGGCAAAATCATCGAATGCTTAGACGACGTCTTATTTTCCTGGTGAGCATGAAATGCAGTAGTATTGTAAGAATTATATATATAAATATATATATATCACCAAATCCAGTAGTATTGTAAGAATTATATATATATATATATATATATATATATATATATATTGTTGGAGAAAATTGATGTTACTAAAATTGTATACACTAAAAACAATATTTATTTTAAACAATTATTTAACCAAAAATGTCAAAAAGATTTCAACAAATAATAAAAAAATAAAACATTGAAACAACTATAAAAACATTTAGGTAAATGTAATATAAATAAATTATGAAAATCTTAAATATTAAATTATATAACCAAATTCTTCTTTTGATTCAGACACCTCCTTCCAACCTTCTTCGTTGTGCATTCTTCTGTCCATCACTATTAATCCATGGCCATTCAAATTAAATTCCACGCGCCTCCTTGAATCCGTTCATTGTTTTCTGTCCATGGCCATTCGAATTTATTCCACCCGTCTCCTGGCATCCGCCCAATGAAAATTGGGGAGTGATTTAGACTAAAGACTGTGTGATCATTCCATTTACCAAAACTTTTTTATCCGTGAACAGTTGAATCTTTATGTGACCATACCATCTACCCAAACTTTTATCCTATTGTCCGTGAAAAATGGAAAAATGGAATGTTTATGTTACCATCTATCCAAACTTAACTTTCTTATCCGTAAACAGTGAAGGTCTATACTGGAATGGTAAAATTGATTATTCAAACTGCAATTTGATAAAAGATTGGACAACCCAATACTTCCATCCATTTCCCATTCAAATAATTAAATTCTATGTACCTCCTGACATCTTTTTTCATCGTCCATTCAATTTAAAGTCCACCATCTCTGTCAATCCATATCATTAAATTAAAAATCTACTTCAAGAACGGGACAACCTCACATTCAAATTGCAATTTGATAAAAGATTGGATTCCTCCATACAACATGATGCATTGCTCCATGCATCGCCATTCAAATAAAGTTTGAAATTAAATTTCAAATGGGGGAGTGGAGTCTGGACTAATCAATACATAATAGATGATCGATCATTCATTGAAAATTGGGGAGTGGACTAATCTATCGCTTTTGCAAATTAAATTCCACGCGCCTCCTTCGTCCGCTCATTGAAAATTGGAGAGTGGACAAATCCGTTGTCATTCAAATTAAATTCCACGCGCCAACTTGCATAGTGGGGACATGGGAGTGGACTAATCGATGTCCATTCATTCAAATTAAACTGCACGCCTACTTGCATCCGTGAATTGAAAATTGGGGGAGTGGAATAAAGACTATTTGACCATCCCATCAACCCAAACTTTCCTATCCGTAGTCGGTGCCACTTGCCAGGTGGAGGGCCAACCCTCTGGATGGTCATGGGAGTCGGACAGGGTTGGCATTTGGCTAGAGGGCGTTTTGCGCGTCAAATACTTTTAAAAGTTTTAATAAGCCGTCTCATCAGACGGGCAAACAATTCATTTGCACTACTTGAGAAATTTGGGAAATTTGACTGACATGACATTCGGGTGGACTAGTTTATGCCAACCCTTTGAGAAACATTATCAATTGGCTGAAAATGATAGGATGTCTTCATATCTATTGTTCTGGTTAATCTGATTTGAAACCTATGGAAGACTAGAAACAACTACATTTTTTAGAGTAAAGAGCCAAATATCTCTTATATCTGTTTTTGATGGAGCTGCAGCGGACTCAAAAGGTGGTGCAGGGGTTTGTATTTGGATAAATGAACAACACTTCATTGAGTTGAAACTAGGTTGCGGTAGCAGCACAAATACTAGAGCTGAGCTTTTGGCACTTTGGGTTTTACTTTCCATTGCCAAAGATATTGGATTTCCATATCTACATATCTTTGGCGACTCCTCTGTGATTATAAATTGGGCAAAGGATGAATCCACTCTTTCTATCGTGAACCTAGAGGCTTGGTGCAACAACACCAAAAAGCTGATCTCTTCGTTCACTTCTATGGATTTCAGCGATGTTTATAGGGAATATAATATGAGGGCTTATTCATTATCCAAGGATGGGCTACGTATGGCTCCTGGCCATCTTTCTTTTATGGAATATTGTAAAGGCGACAATTTTAGGGAAGTTTATCTTCAGATGTTTTGAGTATCAGCTCTGATGTTGAATAAGGACTAACATATGATGTTGTTAGCTCTTTTGGGATGCTATCCTTCTATAGATTTTGGTACATTGAGCTTATCTCTGGATTTGAGAGGACCCAAGCCTGTCTTGGATAATGACTCAGGGCTCTTATTATCTTCTTTTGAGACATATGTGGCTGACCTTACTTGCATATTTTTTATGAGAGGACATCTCTCGGTTACATCAAGCCCAGGAGGAGACAAAAGCTGGTTGAGCCCTATCTTCATGCTCTTTTTTATTTTTGATGATATTTCTTCTTGTATTGTGGTTGGATGCTCATGAATGGACCTGCTGACTAGATGATGTAACAAATTACCTTTGATTCATTTAAATATCAAGGAATGCTTTTTTCGTCTGAAAAAAAAAATTTAAAATTCATTTGCACGTGTTTTTATATGTTCCGTCATAAATTCTATTTAGCTATAGTACGAAGGTCAGCCCATGAGGGTAGGTGTATACTTGGATGTTATCGAATACCTACCTATAACTTTAGGGTCGTAGTTGTAAGTGTGTAATTAAGGTTGGAATAGTTGTTGTATGATGAAGTATATGATATACTTTGGTCGTAGACATTCATCTCTTGTTTATTATGTATTTCAAAATCAAGCATAACCTACCCATTTGAAACCACATTGGCATAATGTTGTTTTAATCAAATTGGCATAATACTATAGATTCATTCCAATTTTTCTTTTCAAGTTCACAATTTTGTTAAGCTAGTGATTTAGTATATTTTGTTTTCCTCATTAACATAACACTTCACTCAATCATACTAGCCCATTCTCTATGTTTCAAGCAAGCACTAGACTCTTCAAGCATTTGATAGTATGTTGTGATGAAAAACATACTGTGAACTTGCCCAATTACAAGCTCAAAATTTTCTATAGTACTAAGGTACTTGTTATGACCCTTTGATGATTGCAAGTTCCACCAAGCTCAATAACAAACTGTTGTTTTTTCAACTGGTCACTCACCAACACTTCTAATATACTTATCTCTTCAACAGGAAATTTGTCTCAAGCATTCACTAACGTTCTCCTTAACTAATTTAAACAAAACCGACTTTAAGGAGAAAGCCCCAAATTAGGCAGACATTAACCAGTTATCGCGGAACACCTTTTTTATACGCTGTTGCAGATGCTTAAAATCATTGCCTGAGCTGTCAGATTGTCCACCTTAGATATACAAGTGTCCTTCAGCGTCCAATTTGATTGCAGGTGGCAAAACCAGGAAGCCCTAATTTCCTGTGTAACTATGAAAACCCCAACTCTGCTCTATAACAGCAACCTCCGGTTTTTTGGCAGACGTCTTCGTTCCAGCGTCTCCACCAGCTCCATAATATTTAATTTAGAACATCTTCCCCGAAAATCTTGCCTTATTTCGCTCACTATCATCATTTGCCATAAATTTGCATACAGTTGCCAGAACGATTGCCAGAATCTCCCTCACATCAGACTGACGCCTTTTTACATGAAAAAAACTTGGCAAAACACATATCAAACGTGACCAATGATTTATTTAACACTTTAGGAACGAAATCCCCAAAAAATCGGACTGAAAAATGACCATTCTGGCAAAAAACGATTTTCTTGTAGCGCCGCAGTGTAATTTTTTGGCCATTGCGCTACAAGAATAATTTAAAACCAATTTTGGCACTTTTTTGTCATTAATTCCATTTTGAATGAGGTTTTTATGGAAAACTTTGATTCATGGTGTTATTTGTGAAATCCTTAATCAATATAAATCCTTTAAAACCCTTCAGAACCTAAAGAAACGAAAATTAATAAAAATCTGAAGGCAAAACTCGAAAATTTCACTTAAAACCAAAAATTTTCCAAAGTAATTAAAAGAAAAGGCTCAAGCAAATAAGCAAATTTAGAATAAAAATGACAATCAAAATATAAAATTAAAAAAAACAAGATCATGACTTAACAGCGAGAATGGGTGGTGGAGATCTGAGCCGCAAAGTGATCTGACGCTCTGGAAGAATCCTGATGAAGAAACGTCAAATACAAGAGGAGATCCACATTCGATCCAAGATCAACGGTCAAGGATGACTCAGGGATAAATCAATGGTCCAACAAAAATGTGGAAGCAGAAAAGACAAAGATTTGGTTGTGAAAGTTGGTAAACCCGAATTCCTTTTTTTCGAAATATGAGATCTGATGGTCAAGGATGACTCTGAGATAAACCAACAGTCCAGGAAAAGGTGGAAGAATAAAGGAGGAAGAGGAAAGGCAAAAAAATGGCCATAAAAAGTTGAAATCCTGCTTTCCGCTTTTCATCAGTCCGTAACGTGTCCCCCTTTTGATCATAGATAACCGGTTTAGAATGCTTCCGCATTTTTAATCTCAGATCAATGACTGGGAAAGTAGCAGAAAGGCGGGAGAGGAAATACATAAATTTGGTTATGCAAATTTGGAATACCGCTTTCCACTTTCCTCCAACCCGTAATATCTATGGTTCAAAGAGCTTCCGTACAAATTAACGACCTGGAAGGGAGCGAAAATGTGAAATTGGAAAAATAAAAACCGAGCATTATGAAAGCAGAAATCCCACCTTCCGTGACCTGCAGCCCATAGCTTGATCTCAAATCAACGGTTGGGAAAGTTTCTATCTAAGATCGATGGTGTGGAAAAGGGAAACATGCGCACATGATAAGTATATTTCCCGATATGCAATATCTGGTCGACCCAACAAACTTTAAAGGTGGAGATTGATGTGGGTTTTAGATCCACGGTCCAAAATGATTTCATTGGGGGAAGATGCAGGGTCAGAAGAAATGTCATTATCAACAGAAACGGTTAACATGTGGGAAAAATTGACCGTCGGATGGGCACTGGGATGAAGATCTACAGACAACATCTATTCTGCGGCCGCAACTAGCATGGGAAAATAAATTTCTAAACCCAATGGAATTAGGTAGACCTCGTAGCTTTCAACGGTCCAAATCAACGATCGATCAAGATCCACGACTGAGAAAAATTCCGCTGCCATAACATAAGAGGAGAAATTAAATTTTTCAGATCCGTGGAATTTGGTAGACCCCACAGCATTCAACAAGCCATATTAATGACCGATCAATATCTACAAATGAGAAAAATTCCCCTGCCAGAACATGCGAGGAGAAACTAAATTTCAAAATCAACAGAATTTAGATGCTCGTGGCTATATCCAAGACAAGCGTTTACACAACATGGTTCGATCAAATTGATTAATGGATGGGAAAAATTCTGCTAAATCAAAGTGTTGTTTGTTTAATTTTCCAGAACTCAACGAAATTTTATAGAGTGTGCAATTCAATACACGTGTAGGTGCTTCATGTTAGTTTTTCGTCACATTAAGCTAGCATTATGATCTTATGATCTTTTCACTGAGAGAATAACAAGCACATCAATAAAACATAAGCACATCACAAGAGACAAGAGACACAAAGAGATTTTCCTCGGGGAAACCATAAAGGAGAAAACCCCGCAACTTCCTCTAAGATAGAATCAGCACCAAAACAGTAAGAGATCTCCCAAAACAGCAGTAGTCTTCTGTCTTCTATCTAGTCCCAAAATTTCCTTCTTCAGTAATGCGCCACACTTGGGAGAGCAAGTGATGTATTTCACAAGTGATAAATAGAGAGACTCTCACTCTCTATTTATATTCATCCGTTCACTTGAATTGCATTTTCACACGTAGGCTCAACCTAACAATTACTACTCGAGCCTACACCTTAATTAGTGTATAATAATTCAAGTGCCCCGAAACTATGGGGACTTACCTAATGACTTGATATGACTTGATTACATTATTAATCCTCCCGATCGGAACATCAGGGCATGACCACATGACTCAAATACATAATAGAAACATCCCGGAATAAACATCGGGTTACAATACATAAGATACATAGAAGAATACATTCTGAAGTTACATATACATCAACACTCCCTCTTAACTAGGAAGGTATTCTTTCGACACAATTTTCAGCACTGGTCTTCTTCTCTGTATCAGCTGGATCATCTCGTCTTTAAGTCATCTTCATCTTCAAGTCATCATTAGATCTGGATCATCTCTCGATTTGGATCATCATAGAACATCATCACTGGATCTGGATCATCTCTCGATCTGGATCATCATCACTGGACTGGATCTGGATCATCACTCGATCTGGATCAACACTGGACTGGATCTGGATCATCTCTCGATCACGATCATCATCACTGGACTGGATCTGGATCATCATTCGATCTGGATCAACACTGGACTGGATCTGGATCATCACTCGATCTGGATCACTACTGCTAGATCATCATTATTGGATCTGGATCATCACTCGATCTGGATCAACACTGGTGCTATCTCATGATTCTTCTCGTCATAGGAAGTTCTACAAAGCCAGCCCTTTTTCATGCTGGTTGTAGGCCTACCCTCATGTAGGTCTTCGCCCAGCACTTACATCTGACCTGCTCGTCAAAAAGGCACACCCAGCACTCACATATGATCATGTAGTAAACTACAATCCCATCAGAAAGGCCCAGCACTCACATTCACTAGCATGATAGGACACACATACTATCATCTGTGAAATGGCTCAGCACTTACAACCACCAGCATGATAGGACACACCTACTATCATCTGTGGAAAGGCACAGCGCTCACATCCACCAGCATGGTAGGACACACCTACTACCATCTGTGGAAAGGCTCAGAACTTATAATCACCAGCATGGTACGACACACCTACTACCATCTGTGAAAAGGCTCAGCACTTACAATCACCAGCATGGTAGGACACACCTACTACCATCTGTGAAAAGGCACTGCACTTACAGTCACTAGCATGATAGGACACACCTACTATCATCTGTGACAAGGCACAGCACTTACAGTCACCAGCATGATATGACACACCTACTATCATCTGTGACAAGGCTCAGCACTTACATCCATCCAGGCGGGAACACATCCTGCTCACAATGATGGAAGGGCATGCACTCATATCTGATCATGAGGGGAACACATCCCAACAATCATATCAGAATGGCCCCCAGTCCTCCTCAACTGAGCTACCTGGTAACTGACCAGGCGCCTGCATTCTCCTAGAGAATGGCAGTTGCCCTTACATCCGACCTGCTCGTCGGAATGGCCAACACTCACATCTAACATGGAAGGAACTTAATCCTTTAGCCATGAGCAGAATGGTTCATCCCTTACATCTGATCAAGTGGGAACACATCCCTCTATCACATCAGAATGGCTACTCAGTTTTTACACTGAGTGATCCTGGTAACTGACCAGGTGCCTCCATTCCTAGAATGGCAACTGCCCTTACATCTGTCCTACTCGATAGAATGGCCAGCACTTATATCTGACATGGAAGGGAGCAACCCTCTCACCATGACAGAATGGTTCAGCCCTTACATCTAACCTACTCGCCAGAATGGCTATGGATCTCAGCACTCATATCAGTCATGGAAGGAACCAATCCTCTCACCATGACGGAATGGCTTAGCCCTTACATCTGACCATGGAAGGAACCAATCCTCTCACCATGACGGAATGGCTTAGCCCTTACATCTGACCATGGAAGGAACCAATCCTCTCACCATGTCAGAATGGCTATGGGTCTCATCACTGTCTCTCGGAGGAAGCCTCGATCTGGAGAACACCAAGTCTCTCTCTGAAGTACTTGAACTTCAGTCTAGCCAATGGCTTCGTCAATACATCAGCTATCTGTTCCTCCGTCGCAACATACAGGAGCTTCACTGCTCCTCTCTGCACCATATCCCTGATATAGAGATATTTGATATCGATATGCTTCGACCTGTCATGGAACACAGGATTCTCTGACAACTCCATGCAACTCTGGTTGTCACAATGTATACAAGTAGCATCCAACTGGAGATCAAATATATCAGACAGTAGCTTCTGCAGCCATACTGCCTCACAACTAGCTGAACAAGCTGCGACATACTCTGCTTCAGCTGTACTCAGTGCCACACAGGATTGCTTCCTGCTAAACCAAGAGATCACACCTGATCCCATACTGAAGCAACATCCCGAAGTACTCTTCCTGTCGACGGCACTGCCTGCCCAATCTGAATCAACATAACCCTCCAGATTAATATTTTGATACGCATCGTACTTGAGCCCATAATCAATTGTACCCTTCAGGTACCTCAGAATATGCTTTGCAGCAATCAAGTGAACATTTCTCGGATCTGTCAGGTACTGGCTCAAGGTGTTTACAACAAAGCAAATGTCTGGTCTCGTGTTCGTTAGATACATCAATGACCCAATCATCTGACGATACATCGTAGCATCAACCGTCTCTGATGAAGCATCACTCAATAGCTTCAGGTTCGATGCCATAGGTGTGGCCATAGTCTTGCAGTCCATCATCCCAAACCTCTTTAGGATATCTACTGCATACTTCCCTTGTCCAAGGAATATTCCATCAACACTCTGCCACACCTCCATACCTAGAACAATAGTGCATCGACACATAATAGGAGCATCACTGGTCTTCTGCCTTCAACCTTGAAGCAAAGGTTGGAATCCGCTTTACTCTTAGTAAATCCTAGAGTCATCAGTAATATATCCATCCTGTCATATCATGTCGAACCTCGGGATTTTCTGTAGTCACTCCCTCTGAAGCGAAGCACCGTACTCCCTCTGTCTTCTGTACTCTATGCACTGAAACATTCTGTACTGGAGTGACAACTAGTATCCATCTAAGATCATTAGATACTAAGATCCTCTATCTTGAACTTCTTCAAAAGTTCATCTCACACCCATCTGTGAGCTTGTCATCCTCTATCAACCTTGTAGCAAAGGTTAAGATCTTCATCAAGCTCATCATGTATGTGTTTCAACTCTTACTGGCTGCAAATGTCTCTTCGTAGTCTAGGCCTTCTTTTGTGAGAAGCCTCGTGCTACGAATCTTGCTTTGTATCCCACGATGTTTCCATCTACTGCATGATAGAACTATGAACTTCTCTTCAGGTCTCGATACTGCGCCTTGACATCATTCTTCTTGAAGTGGTCTTCCCTTTCTTCTTGGTGGCTGGAAGGTTCTGCATCAATGATGTCACTGCACTCGTCATATTATTCTTCATTTTGAAATGTCGTCACTTGCTCTTCGGAACAAGTCTTCATTCTTGTAGGCGATTATGTATGCGGTCTTTCCTACAAGTCAAATGCAATTGTATGGTTAGAAACATTTCATAAGGAATATTTATACTGGCATATACTTATGCATAAATATATGATCATGCAACTACTTTAGCCAATACAACATTCATCCATATCTCACTGAAACTTTCTAGATGCCTTCCATCTCTACCAGGACAACATTGGGATTGTGCACTAATCCAATATGTCAGCAAAGAGGTTTCATTCTAGATAAGTAGCAATGGAGAATTTGTATAGCACCATGAGCTACTTACCCATCACATGCATATTAGTAGTATACTGTCGTTAATGCAAACATCCTATCATGCATGATACGTCAACTGAATATAAACAAATGCAAAACAATATCATGAAATGACAATTGAATACTTATCTTTATTTGTTTCGTGGGTAGACTGCTTCTTGATCCTTCAGCTTCATCGTCTTCTTCATTCATGGTTGTATCACGGATCTTGGGTGCTTCTGCTTCTGCTTCTTCAGGTTCTTCAGTAGGTCTCTTTCTGGATTTTTTGTAAGCTGTGTCTTCATCTTCTTGTATCCTGGGAAGTAGATTCTGTAAGCCTTCGAGCTTTCGGAGTAACCCACAAATATGCCCTTCTTTCCTGAAGGATCTAGTTTTGTTCTCTTCTCTTTTGGAATATGTATGTACACGGGACAACCGAATATTCTGAGATGTCTGACTTCTGGTTTCTTGCCGGAGAAGACTTCTTCAGGAGTCTTGTTCTCGAGTACTCTATGTGGAGTACGGTTCTGTACATACACTGCTGTTCTAGCAGCTTCAGCCCAAAGATGCATAGGTAGATCTTGATCATGAAGCATAGCTCTTGCAGCTTCCATGATAGTTTTGTTCTTCCATTCTACAACCCCATTCTGTTGTGGATTATAAGGAGTTGACAACTCGCTCTTAATCCCTGCTTCTTTGCATAGCTCTTTGAATTCACTCGAAGTGAATTTTCCACCATTATCTGATCGAATGGTCTTGATCTTCTTTTCAGTATGGTTCTCGATCAAGGCTTTGAATTCCTTGAACTTGCTAAACACTTCATCTTTGTTTTTCATAAAGTAAATCCATGTCTTTCTACAAAAATCATCAATAAAAGAAACATAGTATGCATACCCGCTTAGTGAGTTTGATGACAATGGACCGCATACATCGGAGTGGATGATTTCTAGAATGCCTTTGGCTTTGCTTTCGCTGCTAGGAAATGTCTTCTTTGTATTCTTCCCTTTCGCACATCCTTTGCAAACTCCATCATGCTTTGCTTGGAATTCTGGAAGTCCTTCAACAACTTTGCTTGCAATAGGTAGTGCTCTGTAGTGCACATGTGCAAGCCTTCTATGCCAAAGCTCATTTGGCTCTACCGTTTCATGGATCAAGGCTTGTTCTAGATGGCCCTTCAATTTGTACAAGCCTCCTTCTTGTTCTCCAATCACTACCGCATCATCGATAGTCTTTCCTTTTGGCCACATGATGACTTGACCATCTATGAATGCAACCTGCATTCCTTTTGCATCAATGCTGAAATAGAGAGAGGGTTCTTCTTGAGTCCTGGAACAAACAATACTTCTTTCATTGTTAGAGACTTACCAGAGTCTAGCTTGTATGAAGATTTCTCACTACCTTTTATTGGATATTGGTAGTCATCTCCTAGTTTCACCTTGTGAGGTGATTCATGTTCTGAGAGTCTTACAAAGGATTCCTTGAATCCTGTCATATGTTTGGAAGCCCCACTTGTCTATAAGACAATCATCACTTCCATGAGTAATGTTACCTGTGAGAGCTGATATCAGAACATATTCATCCTCACTTGAAGAATCTTCTCTTTCATATCTAGATCTCTTTCTGAATGGTTCATCATCCTCTGCAGCATGAGCATGATGTCTTCTTTGGCCTTGACCAAGTCCTTCTTGTGAAAGGCTTCTAACCTCATCTCCCTCTGAAACTGGAACCTCTATACTCATGTAGGTGTCCAATCCATTTTCTTCAGAGAGATCATATACTTCCAAGCTTGGAAGTTGTCAACTTCCCCAAGCTTGTCACCAAGCTGATGTGATATATCATATTGAAATGAGAACCTCAAATGGAAATAGCAAAGGATTGGATCTTACCGATTTGAGATGTCCGTCCTTGTCTCGGAGTTCGCTGATCTAGGGTTTGTCACAGAAACCCTAATTTTCAAAACTTGGAATATTTCATATCTTATTGTACAAATAGATAGATCTCTTCAAATGGAGTTGTCCAATGTACTCCTCTTCTGAAAACAGTGGAGGGAAGCTCCCGGAACAGGAAGCCCTAATTTTCCAATTTCTTTTGCAGAAATTCCTGTTACTGTTTCTGTGATATCTCCAAAATTACATATCCTCTGTGTCTGAAATTTTTCACAGAGGTAACTTGGCATGTCCCTGATCTAACAACGTAGGTTTCATTAGAATTGGTTTCACCATTTGGGATTTATGATCCTTTTCCCAAGGTGACCTGTTACAAGACTGTTCAAAACAACGAAGTTGTACGGAATGCCACATGTCACTAGTTCATCCTCTGAGTATGATCTTTGGACCACAGAACGTACAGTCCGTGCCCTTTCTGGAACATCTTCAGAAATTACATTTGGACCTCTGTAGCCCAAGATATTGCAGATCTCCCCAGATGTCCTGTTTAGGGATGAATTCTGGAAGAGGTTGGAACCCTAACTTGGAGAGATCATATCTCCTGGAATACAGCGAATCTGAGTCTGAGTTTTGGACACAGTGTTCTGATTTTTTGGCCCCTGTAATTTTTAGCTTTTGAGACTTCGCCAATCTCGGAATATAGCGACTGTACCAAAACTTAGCAGTTTTAGTATTTAGGGTTTCTCCTAGCTCAGGGTCAAACTAGGGTTTGACTTTCCTGGAGTTTCACCCAACCAAATTTCTTGATCCAGGTCTCTAAACTTTGGTTTTGATGAGGAGAAAAATCCTATGCTGGTCTCACTCAAAAATTCCTCTTCTAAAGAAAGCCCTAATTTCCACATCAAAACTGAAAATGCTTGAAATTGAATTCCGCATCGACAGAAAGATGCACCCTTCAATGGAGAGTCATCCTAGCATACTTTTGCTGAAAATATGTGGAGGAAGATCCAGAAAATAGGAAGCCCTAGTTCCTGTAGCTGCACAATGTCTTCTTCTCAGGTTAGCTCTGATCCCATGTTATTTTTTCATCACATTAAGCTAGCATTATGATCTTAGGATCTTTTCACTGAGAGAATAACAAGCACAGCAATAAAACATAAGCACATCACAAGAGACAAGAGACACAAAGAGATTTTCCTCGGGGAAACCATAAAGGAGAAAACCCCGCAACTTTCTCTGAGATAGAATCAGCACCAAAATAGTAAGAGATCTCCCAAAACAGCAGTAGTCTTCTGTCTTCTGTCTAGTCCCAAAATTTCCTTCTTCAGTAGTGCGCCACACTTGGGAGAGCAAGTGATGTATTTCACAAATGATAAATAGAGAGACTCTCACTCTCTATTTATATTCATCTGTTCACTTGAATTGCATTTTCACATGTAGGCTCAGCCTAACAATTACTACTCGAGCCTACACCTTAATTAGTGTATAATAACTCAAGTGCCCCGAAACTGTGGGGACTTACCTAATGACTTGATATGACTTGATTACATTATTAATCCTCCCGATCGGAACATCGGGGCATGACCACATGACTCAAATACATAATAGAAACATCCCGGAATAAACATCGGGTTACAATACATAAGATACATAGAAGAATACATTCCGAAGTTACATATACATCAACACTTCAAATCCACGGTACAGAATGATTTCGTGGGGAGAAGGTGCAAGAAAGATAAGAATTAGAAAACCGACGAAATGGAGTTAAAGGGTATAGGAAATGGATGGTGCATATTTCATCTAGGAAAGATCAATGGTCCAAAACAATTTCACTGGTTGAAGATGCAAGGATGAATGAAACTGTTGCAGGCTTCTTGAAGATCCTCTAAACAGTCGTTTTCATCAAGCAGGTCTAAGTTCTAGGTGTCGAATTTTCCTTTTTGATCCACCACGCACATCCTAATGTGCTTTCCTGATTTGTTTTGTGATCATGGTGAATCTTCTAAATCTGAATTTGTTAGGATTTTGTGTGTGCGGGTTGATTCCCGTATTAGAACTAATTTTGGCTCTGTTGCGAGGTTGGTCTCAGGAGCTTAGTACTCTATAAATGTAACCTATACGGAGGAGTAAAGGGTTCGACATTCATTTTGAAGCCTCCATGCTTGGTTTTGTAGCTCTGCAAATTTTCTTGGGACAATTAATGCAAAGTATGCCCTGAATGTCTAAGATTCATCATGGTGTTCATTGTTCAGTTTGTTTTCCCTTGTTTGATTCATTTTCATGTATGTGTAGTTTCTGCTAATGTGTTTCTAGTTACATGCAAGGAATTCTTTCTCTGTTAAGCACTCCTTACATTAGATAATGTGTTTGTTATGTGTTCATGGTAAATGTCTTGAAATTCATCCTCTGTTAGATGCTCCATTTCAGTTACCAGCCATCACTGTTTCTTCTGCTAAAGGTGTTTCAGGAGATTCATCCATAGATAGGTGCCTCCTGTCTCATTGGGCCTCTTCCCATTCCCCCCTGCCATCTCTCAAAGATATTTTGCTGAATACTAACACCTATTTTTCCTTAGACTACGAAGGTTATCTATCACTGGTAATTATTTGTTGTAAGTCCTTAAATGTTTTAGGTTTTGACTCCATTTTCCAATGGTATTTAATATGTGTCTGTCCTACACTCTTTAAATATCCAAACAGCCCTTCCCCTCAGGATTCTAGTCTTTTGAATGCTTGTTTAAAGACAAATGTATATGTGAATGACCTTGTGACAAAGAGAGATGTTGATGTAATTGTAACTTCAGAATGTATTCACTTGTATTTCTTATGTATTGTACCCTGACATTTATTCTGGGAAGTGTTTGTAATGTAAATTAGTCATGTCATGCCCCAACGTTTAGATCGGGAGTTTCTATAATGTAAACAAGTCATGTCAAGTCATTGTGGGTAACCCTCCTATTGTTCAAGGGTTAAAGTCCCAACAGTTGTGGGGCCATAGGGTTATTAGACTATCCTAGAGAAGTCAACCCTAGGTGATTTATTTTAAGTCGAGGCAATAGTCCCCACCATCTAAGTCAAGGTCAACCGTCCTTGTTGATCAGAAAGTCCCCACAAGTTGTGGGGCACTAAGGTTATTACACTCTCCTAGAGATGTCGGCTCTAGTATGTAATTGTTAAGTGAGGCCGACATGTTGGAGTGGACATTAAGTGAACAAAAGAATATAAATAGAGAGTGATCCTCTCTATTTATCACACACACACACTCACTCATTGGGGCATATGAGTGAGAGAGAAGTTGTTGGGACAAGAGAGAGAATATTGCTGTCGGGAGATCATCTTCATGTTTTCGGGTTTTACTATTGGTGTTGATTCTATCTCTGAGGAAGTTGCGGGGTTTTCTCCTTTATGGTTTCCTAGAGAAAAATTCTTTGTGTCTCTTGTCTCTTGTGTTTGATTGTTGTGCTTGTTGTTCTCCCAGTTAAAAGATCCTAATATAATGCTAGCTTGAATGACGATAAAAATCTAACATGGTATCAGAGCTAACCTGAGAAGAAGACATTGTGCATATGTAGAAGCTAGGGCTTCTTATATTTTGGGTCTCTCTTCACAATCCATCAGCAAAAGTATGCTAGGCTGACTCTCCATTGAAGGGAGCATCTTTCTATCAAAGCAGAATTCAATTCCGAACATTTTCAGTTTTCGGTGTGGGAAATTAGGGCTTTCTACAGAAGAAGAATTTTTGAGTGAGCCCAGAATAGGATTTCTCTCCTCATCAAAATCGAATTTTAGAGACCTGGGTCGAGATTTTTGGTTGGGTGAAACTCTGGGAAAGTCAAACCCTAGTTTGACCTCGAGCTGGAAAAACCCTAAAATACTAAACCTGATAAGTTTTGGTAGATTCACTATATCTTGGGATTGGAGAAGGCTAAAGAGTGAAAACTTTTACAGGCCTAAGATAAAATCCTAATTTACACTGTGTCCAAAATTTAGTGTCAGATTCACTATATTCTGGGAGATATGATCCCTCCAAGTTAAGGTTCCAGACTCTTCCAGGATTCATCCCTAAATAGGACACCTGGGAAGAATTGCTATATCTTGGGCTACAATGGTCCAAATGACATTTCTGAAGATGTTCCCAAAAGGGCACGGACTTTAATTTCTATGGTCCTATTTTCAAACCCAGAAGATGAAACAGCGACACGTGAAAGTTCGTACAACTTCAATGTTCTGAACAGTCCTGTAACAGGTCACCTAGGGAAAATTATCATAAGTACCAATTGATTAAACCAATTCTGATGAAACCTATGGTGTTGGAACAAGGACAGGATAGGCTACCTTAGTACAAATTTTTAGACATAGAGGATGTAACACCCCAGTTTTGACCCCGTTGCATTAGATGTATATGATGTATATATTGTAAATGATCATGGTGCGGAGCTAAAGGCCAAGGCCCCACCATTGATTGGTTGTGCTATGTTTTGGATTTAAATTGTCACTGGTGGTATATCGGGGCATGCGGCATACATATTGAGTTTTGTCATCATGTAAATATGCATCTTTAATTAAATAACTCGACCAGCTACGTTCGCGGCAACTAAATTGAGAAGGGGCATGATTTTCACAAGGACAAGGGTGGGGGAATTGTCAAACCTTGGGCAATGAGGAAAAACCCATGTGTCACCACCTTGTCTTACCCAACCACCTCCATTAAGAATTGCTGCTGAGTAGTTGAGGCAGTTATTGTTTGGGAGTGGAGTGTGGTAGGACTGTCAGTCCTTGCCCACACGCACACTCCACTCGTGGTTGACTTCACAATGGCAAAAAAACCACCGCCATCGCCCTCGCAGACATACTACTATCTCCACGACGGTGCTGAAACACTCATGCACTTTCGACTACTGTGCGTTATCACCATCGTCTGTTCATCTTCACGCACAGGATTTTCCTGTTTTTTTTTTACCTACGCAGTTTTTCCTCTACATATTTGTGGATGGTGTGGTTGTATACGTTCCTCATAGGTTGATTTGTGGCTCTGTGTTGTTGTTACTCATGCAACAAGATGGGAGCTGTTTGGTCACTGTCACCCACGATTTTCTTGTAGGAAGTCATTTCACGCTCAGGGATTGTGTTGCGGTCTGTGTAATTCTTTTCCGCTTGCTTAGTTGCCCAGAACGGACTGGTGTCTTTCCTCATGTTGTGATTGCGTTTGGGGCTGTTGTAATTCATTGAGGAGTCGTTTTGGCCACGATAGGGCCAAGAACGAATCAGGAGTCGTTTTCCCTATTAAGCTGTAACAACTGATTGATTGCATGTGTGCAATGGTTGGTCTTCGGACTGCGTTGGGAGAAGGGATGGGGGCTTGGTTTGCTTGATAAACCTGGGGTGTCGGAAACGACACAGACAGAGCTAGAGGGCTGGATTTCTTCTCCACAACCCCTGAATAGCACTAGAAGGGAATGCAGGGCCTGAGGGACTGTGTAGAAGAAAAGGGACCGATTCCTTGTGTTGGGTGTGTGTGGGTGTCTTAGAAGTCAGGCTAGTTCTGGTGTAGGTGTTCCTAGCCCTGTAATGGGCTCACCAGTTTATCATTTAGCCTTTCCCAACTCCTTAATGGCTTGATAAACCTAACCATGTTGGCTTGTTTGTCTTGTTAATGGCCTGATAAACCCAACTGTGTTGGCTTGGTTGTGTTTTGTGTATCCTTGGCTATGTGTAATCCTGCTTGTTCCCTTATTCCTTGGAGAATCATGCCCAGCTCGGGGGTGGCAGCGTTGCTGAGAGATTAAGGAGCACGTTGGCTTATGGTTGGGTGGAACGTTACAGCGACGTAGCTGGTTGCGGAACGAGTTCTTTATAAGATAAGTGATCTTGTCCATTTTACTTCTGCAATCCCATTTACTGTTAATGATTATGATGAACATGTTGAATGAATGCTTGTATGAATGTATGTTGCTTCCACTGTGTATGATAAGTAAATGCATCTTTGTATGTTTCTACTTCAATGCATTCTGTTTCAACATTCTTGTGAATTCACATGCTCATGGGGCTCTTAGCCCGAATGGTTAACGCCATGGTAGCGTCCTCTTCATCGGTCAGAGGGTTGGGGACGTTACAAAGGAGTAGTAATTTTGGAAATATCGTCGAAACGGTATCAGGAATTTTTGCAGAAGAAATTGGTAAACTAGGGCTTCCTGTTCTGAGAGCGTCCCTCCACTATTTTCATAAAAGGAGTACATTGGACATCTTGCCTTGAAGATATCTATATTTCTATCCAATCAGATCTGAAAGATTGCAAGTTTTGAAAATTATGGTTTCTCTGACAAACCCTAGATCAGCCAGCTTCAGAACCAGGATGGACACCTCAAATCGATAAGATCTAATCTTTTGCAATTTTCATTTGAGGTTTTGATTTCAAAGTGATCTATCACATCAGCTTGATGATAAGCTTGGTGAATTTGACAACTTCAAAGCATGGAAGTATATGATCCCTCTGAAGAAAATGAATTGGACACCTACACAAGTAGAGAGGTTCCAGTTTCAAAGGGAGATGAGGCTCAAAGCCTTACACACGAAGAACTTGGTTAAGGCTAAGAAGATCATTGTTGATTCAATCACGGATCACCTTGTACCACAAGTGTCTCCCATAAAGACACCGAAAGAGATGTTTGATTCATTGACCAAGCTATTTGAAGGGAGGAACATAAATCAAAATTTTACTTTAAAAAACCAGTTGAAGAATGTGAATATCCAAAATGCAGAGACCATACAGTCATACTTTACAAGGGTCTCTCAAATCAAAGAACAACTTGTAGTAGTAGAAGAAGAAGTGGAGAATGCAGAAGTGGTGATAGCCACCTTGAATGGCATCCCAGGATCATGGGATTCATTCATACGAGAAATGTGTGCCAGAAGGAAGTGATTACTTTCAATAGACTCTGGGAAGAAGAAGAAGCTCGACTCATAATAAGAGAAGAGAAGATGGGAGCAACTGAAGATCAAGCTCTCATCATCCAAAGATCCCTCAAGCGATGAGGAATATGAAGAACTCAACTCTTGAGGAACCTCTTATCCATCTAAGCATTTGGATAAGAAACGATGCTATTATGAATGAAGAAGATGATAAAGCTAAAGGCTCAAGAAGGAGTCTACCCATGAAACAAATAAAGATAAGTATTCAATTGTCATTTCATGATATTGTTTTGTTATGCATTTGTTTATATTCAGTTAATGTATTATGCATGATAGAATGTTTGCATTAATGACAGTATACTACTAATATGCATGTGATGGGTAAGTAGCTCATGGTGCTATACAACTCTCGATTGCTGCTTATCTAGAATGAAACCTCTTTGCTGACATATTGGATTAGTGCACAATCTCAATGTTGTCCTGATAGAGATGGAAGGCATCTAGAAAGTTTCCATGAGATCTAGATAAATGTTGTATTGGCTAAAATAGTTGCATAATCATATATCTTGATGCAAAATAATTTTTCATTATGAATATACCTTATGAAATGTTTCTAACCATATAACTAATGCATTTGACTTGTGGGAAAGATTGTGTAAAATCGCCTACAAGCAAAGAAGGATGAGACTTGTTCCGAAGAACAAGTGACGATAGTTCAAGATGAAGAATAATATGACGAATGTAGCGACATCAATGATGCAGAACCTTCCAATTATGAAGAAGAAACCAAGAAGAAAGGGAAGACCAGTTCAAGAAGAATGATGCCTAAGATGCAGTATCGATACATGAAGGGAAGTTCGTAGTTCCATCATGCAGTAGATGGAAACATCATGGGATACAAGGCAAGATTCGTAGCATGAGGCTTCTCACGAAAATAAGGCATAGACTATGAATAGACATTTGCAGCCAGTGGGAGTTGAGACACATGACAGGACAAATCATGTGTGCAAATGAAAGAAGGCCTTGTATGAGCTCAGAAGACACCCATGGGATAACACATACATGAGGAGCTTGATGAAGATCTGAACCTTTGCTACAAGGTTGATAGAGGATGACAAGCTCACAGATGGGTGCAAGAAGAACTTTTGAAAAAA
The DNA here is from genome assembly GCA_001517045.1 of Pseudotsuga menziesii. Taxonomy (NCBI): domain Eukaryota; kingdom Viridiplantae; phylum Streptophyta; class Pinopsida; order Pinales; family Pinaceae; genus Pseudotsuga; species Pseudotsuga menziesii. The sequence goes on along the minus strand of LPNX011087139.1, from coordinate 3,521 downwards.
TTCATGATAGAGGATCTTGGTATCCAATGATCCTAGATGGATACATAGAATATTAGTAGTAGAGGAAGCTACTTGTCACTCCAGTACAGATTGTTTCAGTGCATAGAGTACGAAAGACAAAGGGTGCATGATGCTTTAGAGGGAGTGAATACAGAAGATCCTGAGGTTCGACATGGTACGACAAGATGGATAGATTACTGATGACTCTAGGCTTTACTGAGAGTAAAATGGATTCCAACCTTTGCTTCAAGGTTGAAGGAGGAAGACCAGTGATGCTCCTGTTATGTGTCGATGCACTATTTTCTAGGCATGGAGGTGTGATAGATGGAATCTCCCTAGGACAAGGGAAGTATACAGTAGAGATCCTGAAGAGGTTCGGGATGATGGACTGCAAGGCCATGACCACACCTATGGCATCAAACCTGAAGCTATTGAGTGATGCTTCATCAGAAGCTGTTGATGCTACAATGTATCGTCAGATGATTGGGTCCTTGATGTACCTGACAAACACGAGACTAGATATTTGCTTTGCTGTAAACAGCTTGAGCCAGTTCCTAACAGATCTGATACATGTTCACTTGATTGCTGCAAAGCATATTCTGAGGTACCTAAAGGGTACAATTGATTATGGGCTCAAGTATGAGGCAAATCATAATATTAACTTGGAGGGTTATGTTGATTCAGATTGGGCAGGCAGTGCCATCGATAGGAAGAGCACTTCGAGGTGTTCCTTCAGTATGGGATCAGGTGTGATCTCGTGGTTTAATAGGAAGCAATCCTATTTGGCACTGAGTACAGCTGAAGCAATCCTATTTGGCACTGAGTATAGAAGTAGAGTATGTCACAGCTTGTTCAGCTAGTTGTGAGGCAATATGGTTGAGGAAGCTACTGTCTGATTTATTTGATCTCCAGTTGGATGCTACTTGTATATATTGTGACAACCAGAGTTGTGTGAAGTTGTCGGAGAACCTGGTGTTCCATGACAAGTCGAAGCATATTGAGATCAAGTATCACTATATCAGAGATATGGTGCAGAGGGGAGCGGTAAAGCTCCAGTATGTTGTGGCGAATGAACAGATAGCTGATGTGTTGACGAAGCCATTATCTAGAGTGAAGTTTGAGTACTTCAGGGAGAAGCTTGGTGTTCTCCAGATCGAGGTTCCTTCCAAGGGGAGGTGATGAGTTCGTAAGCCATTCTGACATGGTGAGAGGATTAGTTCCTTCCACGGTCAGATGTAAGGGCTGAGCCATTTTGTCATGGTGAGAGGATTGGTTCCTTCCATGTCAGATATGAGTGCTGAGCCATTATGATGTGACTATAGGATTGGTTCCTACATGATCAGATATAAGCTCTGAATTCCATTCTTGGAATGGAGGCACCTGGTCAGTTACCAAGAATACTCAGTCTAGGGCTGAGGGCCATTCTGATGTGATTGAGGGATGTGTTCCCACTTGATCATATATAAGGGCTAATGCCATTCTCTGGGAGAATGGAGGAACCTAGTCAGTTACCAGGAACCCTCAACCCGAGGTTGAGATCCTTTCTAGCAAGGTTGCATGATGTGTTCCCGTATGGCTAGATGTAAGTGCAGAGTCTTTCTATCAAGGTTGCAGGATGTGTTCCTGCATGGCTGGATGTAAGTGCAGAGCCTTTCTATCAAGGTTGCAGGATGTGTTCCCGCATGGCTGGATGTAAGTGCAGAGCCTTTCTACCAAGGTTCCAGGATGTGTTCTCGCATGGATAGATGTAAGTGTAGAGCCCTTCTATCAAGGTTGCAGGATGTGTTCCCACATGGCTAGATATAAGTGCTGAGCCTTTTCTATAGGGTTGTGGGATGTGTTCCCGCATGATCGGATGTGAGTGCTGGGCCTTTCTGATAGGGTTGTGGGATGTGTTCTCGCATGGTCAAATGTGAGTGCTGGGCATGCCTTTCTAACATGGTGTTGGATGTGTTCCTCTCATGGTCTTATGTAAGTGCTGGGTGGGCCATTCTGGCTTAGTGTCAGATATAAGTGCTGAAGAAGACCTACATGGGGGCTAGGCCTACAACCAGCATGAAAAAGGGCTGGCTCTGTAGAACTTCCTGTGACAAGAAGAATCATGAGGCAGCACCCGTGATGATGATCCAGATCCAATGCTGATGATCCAGATCCAGTGATGAACCAAATCCAGTGATGATGATCCAGATCTAGATATGATCTAGATCCAGTGATGATGATCCAGATCGAGTGATGATCCAGATCCAGTGATGATGATCCAGATCGAGTGATGATCTAGATCCAGTGATGATGATCCAGATCGAGATGAAGATGAATTGAAGATTAAGATGACAAGAACTCAATGATGATCCAGATGATACAAAGAATAAGACTTGTGCTGATAAATTGTGTCGAGAGAATACCTTCCTAGTTAAGAGGGAGTGTTGATGTAATTATAACTTCAGAATGTATTCACTTGTATTTCTTATGTATTGTACCCCGATGTTTATTCCAGGAAGTGTTTGTAATGTAATTGAGTCATGTCATGCCCCAATGTTTCGATCGGGAGTTTCTATAATGTAAACAAGTCATGTCAAGTCATTGTGGGTAACCCTCTTATTGTTCAAGGGTTAAAGTCCTCACAGTTGTGGGGCCCTAGGGTTATTAGACTATCCTAGAGAAGTCGACCCTAGGTGAGTTATTGTAAGTAGGGGCAATAGTCCCCACCATCTAAGTCAAGGTCAACCCTCCTTGTTGATCAAAGGGAAAATTCCCCACAAGTTGTGGGGCACTAGGGTTATTAGACTCTCCTAGAGATGTCGGCTCTAGTATGTAATTGTTAAGTGAGGCCGACATGTTGGAGTGGACATTAAGTGAACGAAAGAATATAAATAGAGAGTGAGCCTCTCTATTTATCACACACACACTCACTCATTGGGGTGCATGAGTGAGAGAGAAGTTTCCGAGAAAAGAGAGAGAATACTGCTGTCGTGAGATCATCTTTATGTTTTTGGGTTTTACTTTTGGTGCTGATTCTATCTCTGAGGAAGTTGGGGGGTTTTCTCCTTTATGGTTTCCCTAAGGAAAATTCTTTGTCTCTTGTCTCTTATGTTTGATTGTTGTGCTTGTTGTTCTCTTAGTTAAAAGATCCTAATATAATGTTAGCTTGAGTGATGATAAAAATCTAACAAGAGATACCTCTTTGACTGTATAGGAAAGAATACAGTCTAAAGATTGGTTTGAAATGGTAACCCAGTGATTCTCCTACCACAACCATAAGAAACTTATTGGGTGATAATAGAGACCAAGGGGGGTGTTATGAAATTGGGGGTAAGTGGAGAAAGGGGGAAAGAGAGTGAGACAATGGGTTATTAAGGGTTCACAAGAGGAGCACAGAGTTAGAAAGGGGGCGTCAGGGTTAAGTGTAGGTGGAGGAGAGAGAGAGATAAGGGTCAGTGCAAGAAGATGATGGACCTTTAAGATGCAATCCTAGTTTTCAAAAACAACATCATGCTACCAAAAAATACATCAACCCGAGCCTG
>LPNX011087133.1:0-15145 GCA_001517045.1 Pseudotsuga menziesii | reverse complement strand
AGCAAAACAGGTTTTGCATACCCAGTCTCTACAACTTCCCAAACATCAGCACCTAGGGACATTAAGTATGTTCTCATCCTAACCTTCCAGAAAGCAAAAAATTTACCATCAAATATGGGTGCTCTATTTATTGATCCATCTTGACTAGCCATTTTAACTCTTCAGGATCTACCTTAACCAAAAGGAATGCTACTCTAATACCAATTGTTACAGGTATAAACTAACTGAGAGGGGGGGAGGGGTGAATCAGTTAGTTAAGATTTTTCACCAAAATACTTCTTGTATCTTAGAATCAATAAACTTTATGGCAGTCAATCTTTGCTATGAATTCAGAGTTATAAACATAAGAGCAGATAACATAAAACATAGCATTCAATCACAATATTTGATCACATATATGATACACAGATATTTCACGAGGAAACCCTTAAGGGAAAAACCTCTTCTTCTTATGATGTCAAAAGCTTCAATGGCTGTACATCAATTCTTATTTGAGCACCGACTCAAGAGGCTGCAACCTATGAATGCAAGCACCAACTTGCTGAGAGCACCAACTCTCACTGTAACCCAGCACCAACTGGGTGAAAGCACCAACTTCCAGTTTAACCCAACACCAACTGGGTGAAGACACCAATCTTCAATTTCTACAAGCACCCACTTGCAGACAGAGACATAAAGTCTCCCCTAGCACCTCCCTACCTCCCTTATTTGCTAGACTTTCCAATAGAATCAAAATGCAACAATACAGATATGTCTCTGCTTACCAAACCACTCTGCTTTGTTCAACATCGACTCTCTGCTCCTCTGTTCTGTTCAACTGTTCAACACATTCTTTAGTTCCTCTACTCTGCTGCTCTGCTCATTCAGTATCAGTTTACAGTACTGATCTCTTAATACTCTGCACACCATTACTCTCCTCAAAATATCTCACCCCAAACAACTGTTTCTGCTCAATATATATATATATCATCTTCTGAGTTCATTTCTCTCTCTTGTTTCATCGAAACAACTTCTCAAACCGTTACAGAACCGGTTCAGCTTCAGCATCCTTAAACCATTACAGAAATGGTTCAGCTTCAACATCCTCTGTACACATCCTTACTCTTCAAATCATCATTACAAGCAATTACTAAACGGTTCACATTTCAGGTTCATCATAACTGTTAATCCGCCTGCTCGAATACTCTTCGAATCCTCAACTGTATAGGACTCTTCGTATTCCTCTTCAAAGATTACATTGAAGCGAAGGGTGAAATGACGGAGCTCGCAATCGATTTCTTGAATGATAGACATTTCATGATACTTCAGAGAAAAGAAAAAAAAAACTATGTCCAATGTTGGAGTTGAGCCGCTGCTTGTTTAAATTCATCCCGCCGTTGCGGAAAGATAATCGGCTTCAGTCTCGGTATTCTTCTCCGATGTATTTGCCTTAGTCAGCTGATTGTTTAGTTTCACGTCAGAACCTTTTGTTCTTTCATTCTCTGCCGTTGCGGCTCCCAAAGCAACTAAGCGTCCGAAGTCCAAAGCGATCTGACTGCCGATGCGTGTGTCTTTAACCTTTCCTTTTCCACCGTTGCGGCTGGGAAAGTCATTCCACTTCCGAAGTCCAAAGCTCTATGAATGCTGATGCACGTGTCTTTAACCTTTCCTTTTCCACCGTTGCAGCTGAGAAAGTCATTCTGCTTCTGAATTCCAAAGCACTCCAACTGCCGATGCTTATAGTCACGCATGTCTTTAACCTTTCCTTTTCCGCCGTTGCGGCTGGGAAAGTCATTCCGCTTCCAAAGTCCAAAGCATTCCGACTGCCGATGATTATAGTCGCGCGTTTATTTAACCTTTCCTTCTCCTCTGTTGTGGCTGGGAAAGTCGTTCCGCTTCCAAAGTAAATATCTTCTGACTTCCGATTAAGAGTTTTCTCCATTGATACCTGCGTACCTGCCTCTTTTACAATAGATTACCTCTTTTTCCAATTCCCCTTCTCTTTATAGCAGATTGCCATCAATGAAAATACTTTAAGAATGAGCACTAGCTACCATCTACTAGTCCTGAACACACCATTCTGAATGATATTCCAACAAAATCCATCTGTGAAAGGCTTGCATTCCCATGCTCTTGAATGACTAGTTTTCATGTATTTGGCTTCCATTTTAAAGAAGTTGTATATTAGATTTGTATAAGGAATGTTATCTGATTTTCATGATGATGGGGAAGAAATAAATGATGTATTACTCTTTAATTCCATGAACATATTCTCTGTATCTCTAAATCCAATAAACTTCAGTGTGAAATTCTTGCATTCCCATGCTCTTGAATAACTAGTTTTCATGTATTTGGATTCCATTTTAAAAGAGTTGTATATCAGATTGGTATAAGAAATTTTATACTATTTTTATGATTATGGGGAATCCATAAATTATGTATGAATCTGTAATTCCATGACCATATTCTTTTTATATCTAAATCCAAGAAACTCCAGTGTGAAAGGCTTCCATTCCCATGCTTTCGAGTCACTAATTTTAATGTAATTGGCTTCAAGCTTGAAAGAATTTATACCAGACTTGTATGAGGGGTGTTATATGATGTTTAATGTTGTTGGGGAATCCATTTGTATTATTTTTAGGGTATCTATATTTCATCTCATTATCTAAACCATTCAATCTACTTTTCATGTGTCAAAATCGAGTTGTCAATACAATTTCCCCTTAAGCAATTTCACTGAAAGTTGTTATATGAATGTTGCACTTTATAACCATTTTATAGAGATAAAAACCATGATTAAAGAATAAATTGATTCCTTATATTCATTCCCATACTCTGCAATGAAATTTTGGAGGTTTTTACTTGATTTGGGAAGCCAATTTGGCTCTCACCCTTGGGGAGGAATTGACCTCAATTTTCCTAGTAAATTTGCCCCTTTCATTCTTAGCCCCAAATCAAGTTGCAGAAGCATAAATTAAAAATAATAAGTACCCATGGTTCATATTGTAATGTTATAATACTCACCATATCCTTTATTTACAAATTTTATATCATTTGGAGTCAGTTGGAACCCCCTAGAGTAATGACTAGCAAAGCTCGAAATTGGCCAGAATTGTGAAAACTTGAATAACATGTCAAATGAGTTTTCTGATTCGACCATTGAGTGTATGAGGTCCGTTAGTATGTTTTAAGTCCCATAGGATCCATCCACGATAAATTTGGAAATTTTTGGTGCTGTTGGGAACCAAACCAAGAAAGACTAGTTACACTTGCATTTGTTGAACTTGTAATTTTCTCTAAAATTCCGAGTAAGGACATTACAGTCGTATCAGAGCATGGTATTGGAACCTATTGAAGTTGTGTATGATATCTATGAATTTAATAAACTCATTAATTTGTATTTTTATGATACGACCAAGCATATTATGCAAGAGTTTGAATTCATAGCTAGCCAACTTAGGGGTAAGTTGGCAGTAAAGGGTAGTAGTAGTATCCATCATGAAGACACACATAAGACCATTCGTTTTAAATGCTTTGATGATTTTTTGTGTGTACTTAGGTACAATAATGAATATTTGAACTCGTTAAGGAATAATCATCAATCCACAAGTATGGATAAGACTAAGGAGCTCCAAATTTTTGTGGGTTGTGAAGCAGAAAAAGCATTACATATTCAAGAGGATCAAAAGTCACTCATTGACCATTACAAGTATGACAAGTCTCATTGACCATTTCTCTAGGAACACCTCTTGTAGTTTACATATGATCTAATTTTCTAAATCATTTGATTGGTTTTTGCATTGTAAGTAAAAAGTATGTATGTATATTCTTTCCACTATAACCCTCATAGTATTATAAAACTCTTTTCCCTTCTATCAACTTCCAACGCCACTCTAGATGATCTAAGGACCAATTGATCATCATTTGCATCTTCCATAGTTTTTTTTGTTATGATGACATTGACTTTTTTTGATGTCACTCCCTGCATAACATTCAACATACGTGTATTAGATTATTTGAAACATATAAGTGAATAATCATAACTACATTAATACTCAAATTTGAAGAAATAATTTATATTGACTTCTTTTTCACCTGATTCATACCTATGTAACCTTTCCATCAACATTTTACGCTCTTCTAGACTTAGATGGGTAAGAATCTTATCGAGCTTCCTCATTTTTTGGCTCTACATTTCAGACATTAACAAATACTACTAGTGAAATTTACAAATAATTCAAATACATGAATTAATTAGAACCACTTGCCTTCTTTCTAATCTTGGATGTGCTTCCATCATGTTGACTAAATTTTTTGTTCATTGAACTCATACCATGCATTTTTATCAAAAAACAACTTGGACCATTAAATATAGAAGCTATCAATATATTATCCAAATAAATTATAGACCTTTAAAATAGAAAACAAGTCTGAAATCGGTGTTTTTTATAGAATTAAATGCACCGAGCATATATACACATAGTCACATCGGTGCGTTACAACAATGAAAAATCCTCGATGTGTTATACCAACACAAGTGCACCATGAACAGCAAAAAGGTATTTATCATTTTATGGAAATAAAAAATGGGAAGTTCCTGTCATTATCGATGTTATTTTTGTATAAATGTGTCAATAACACACAACCAAGAAAGGAAAAAATGATAAAAAATGTGTCCTATGTCATTAGCGATGCGCCATAGTGAAACATGCACTCGTGCATTTTCGAAACCCAAACGCATTGATTTTGATGCATTCATTTTTTTGTTTTTTTTTAAACAATCAAACAAAACAAAACAAAAACTTTTGAGGGTCGACATGGTTACAAATTCGATCCAAATAGCGGCCACATATCCCCTAATATTTCTATATATATTCAAAAATTCAATAGATCTAAAATACTTAAAAAGTGAAATCATAATTTTGAGAACAGTAGAGCAATTTAAACCCTGATGTAAAATTTTGTAGCCACAACAAATGAAAAGAAGCACCAAGAAGAGAACTTGGGTTACAACATTGAAGATACGTATGAAGTTTTTTTTCTAAATCTACTTAATTTATAAATAAGATAATAAGAGCAACAATAATGTTTACATGAATTTTTTACTATGAGGGGTTTTGTTTCTTTCAACATACTTGACAAATTTCGATCTTCAAAATAATGCAGTTGCTCCAAACACCTTATGCGTAATTCTTTGTTCCAAAAATCTCCCCTAAAATTTTCGATAAAAGAATGAATTGATGTTTAGATTTTTTGCTTTTAAACACACTTTAGAATTACTTTTTCGAACTTAAAACTGCCTCCATTTTCAGTTTAGGGAAAAAATAGCTTGTGCAGTTTGTTTTTGAACTTTCGACAGTTCGATGTGCCTGTGTCCATGACGCAATTGTGAATTAATTTATAAAATGCACCAGTATCCCACAAATTTAAAAAAATATGCCATCACTTGGTGCGTGTATACTTATGACGCTCCCCAGTGCACTTGTATTTAAGAAACCGACTAGAATTAAAACTGCTATAAAAATTCATGTATAATATATGCTACCAAATTTAGCGGATATTTTATACTGTGGGAGATTTTGTAGAGGATATTTCATTGTGTGTTTATAATTGTTACATACCGTCATCTAGATACTTGTGTATATGAAACACATAGTGTAGGTGTGTTTATGAAACACACAGTATTGAATAATTGTGTATAATGCATGTATAAATATCCGCTACCAAATGTAGGAAACATCTTCTCCTGAGGGGGTTTTGTGGAAATTCTTTCATGGTGTGTTTATCATTGTTGAGCACCGTTGTGTTTAGTTTGTTCAACCACACTGATGCATGTATATTGGAATAGATGCACCACTAAAAATTTTAATGTTGTGTTTTTTTTGTTCCACTTAAAACTATATATTCATCTCATTTTTTTTATTCAACGACACAAATTACAATATTTCACAGTATGTATATGTTTCTTAAACTCACCTTGCTCTTACAGAATGGTTTCCAAACTATATTGGAAGTTAGATTAGAATATAATTATTGAAAAAAAAATAGGATTGTAGAGACATATATTGATTGTTGATTTGGCTCAAATACAAGGAGAAAATTTTGTAGTATGAAATGGCCAATTCCTCAGATTCCAACTCATTCCATCATGTTCAAAGTTCGACAAGTTCTCCCTTTCCATTCCTAGTAAGTTCAGGTTTTATTTATATTTTGAGTATTTATTTGAATTTATGTTACTTATCCATGTGAATCCGAATATCAATTTATTCTTTATTGCGGGATCCCAAATTAGGTTCGAGTTTGGATGCACAAGAATTCCACCAGTTTCAAAATGTCGTAAGCTCTTGTCAAGATCAAGATACCGCAAGCAGTTCATATATGAAAATGGGTAGTCACTTTACCTTGCAAATTGTAACATGTCGTCTTCAAGCTGCAATCCTACTTCATCAACGGTAATTTGTCGTGAACTAGAACTATTTTATGATACCCCGGTAGTTTGTGGTTGTTCAAAATGTCAAGGGTTGAAGGAGAACCCTCAACATGTCACACTCACCCATTACACCAATGATAGATTACCCAATGTTGATGGTATAACACCCCCTACTACAGTAAAGAATCCAATATGTGATATAGAAAAGACACACGGGAACACGTGCCTATGCTCTTTTTTTAAAAGTTGGAAGCCAAAAAAATTATGCTCATCCCAAATTGACAAACCCCTATGTTTATGTTTAGTCAACTTAATGCTCTAGTGATCCAAAATATGATTTGAATGTTATCCAAACCATCTGCACTAGAGGATCCAAAAATTTTCATTAGTTGAGAGCAACATTGTCTAAGTACACACCGAGGTCCGTCAAATTGTTGGAGGGTAGTGATGATTTCTCCCTGCATATGAATTTGAAAAGTAAATATCAAACTTCTTACAACCGTGCTTTGTATGGAACTTGGTTTCCTTCTCTGCATGTGCCTAATGTTAGGATTTAATTCTCTTTTTGTGATAATTTTTTTTAAATTGCAAAGTCTAATATTAATGTTGCAAATCTTGGGTTGTTTATCCTTTCACATGTACTTGTTCCTCCCTAACAATTGGTATAACTTATGCCATTTTGCGGTCCTATCTATTGTCGCTATGAGTACTTGAATATTATTAAATACAAGCATAGAATTTCCATGTATACTATGTGCATGAATGGTTATGTTTCTGGAAAATTTAACAGGAAAAACCTGTTATATATAGTTGGTCGCCCACATACTCGTGGGAAAATTGCAAGGTTCATAAATGGGTCTAGGTGCTCTTCATTTTCTACAAATTATTCATTTGAGGAACACTTCAATGACCAGGATTTCTTTATGAAAAGGAAAGAGATAAGATTTGTTGTTATGCATGTAATGCGTAGTTTGTCTCCTGGTGACAAGTTGTTCATAAACTACAACTTTCCTAGACCACCAACTGCTCATTAGAGATGTCTCGCAATGGGATACCCCTTAGACATTCCATTGGGGCATAAGACAAAAAAGCATTAATTAATTGTATTTGTCAATTTAAAATGGGATCCATGTTAATGTATTGCTAAGCTTGAAATTATGTTTTATAAATTATTAATTTAATTCATAAATTATATGAAAATGTGTTTGCTGAATTTTAAATTTTTATATTTAGTGTGGAATAGATGTTAATTTATCTCTCAATATGAACGTTTGCTTTATAAATTGTTTGAAACTTATCATTTTGTATTGGAAATTATTCTTTGGCTTCTGTAATAATTGTTTTGTATAGTAACAGATCAAACCAATTGCATTGTGCTTACTAACATCATCGATGTAGTGTTCATTATTTTTTAAATCAGAATTCTGATGATGAGAGACATGCCTACCATCTTCCATTGCACCTCGGTACAATGCCAAATTGAGAGAAGTCTAAAAAAAGAGCGCAACTTGGAGAGGACGCATACCAAGCATGGTTGAATCAATAGCCTATTCAATTTACACTGTGTCCATCCTCAACAATTAGGAATTCCTACAGTGATAGAAGTTCTTCACATGTTGGCAATGGAGGAAATGAATTAGACGTTGGTATGGATGAGTTATTATGATAAAGGAGTGCCATGGATGCAATGTTGTTTCATACATTCCAGGACAATGAGCCAGGGGATGATGCTCATATCACTGAAGCCTTCTTCAAAAGCATTAAATCAAAAAATTCCACGCCTCTATTTGAACCTGGCCAGTGAAAGTATACATAGTTGGGGATAAAAATGTTCAATGTACAACTTGAAAGCAAACTATAGCATGTCTTATGTGTGTTTCTCAGTAATGTTGAGGTAACTGACCATCAACTACATTATATATTAAGGAATATTGTTACACAATGATCATTGAAAATGGTCAATTTATGAACATTAAATGGTATTGTACATTTCTATTCCCACTAACTATAGGTTATTCAAAGATAAGGTACTTCTGAATGATAATGTATTGCCTGGAAGCTGCAAAGAGGCAAAGGAAATGTTGAAAGTGTTGGGTGTTGAGTACATATCATATCATGTTTGTCCCAATGATTGTGCTCTATATATAGGTGAATACAAAGACAAAGATATATTTCCAAAATGTGGGCATGATAGGTACATATAATCAAATAATAAGGCTAAAGCACATGGTCCTCCTCATAAGATATTGCAAAACCTTCCTATAATCCCAAGGATTTAAAGGCTATTTTGTTGCAAAGAATTATCTATGTTGCATGGATGGCATGCATTGCATCAAAGTGAGGAAGGAGTATTGTGAATCCAAAAAAAATCAATAGCCATGAAGCATATATAGGATACATGACCCAATAAATTCAAGGATGAAGTTCGCAACCTCAAATTGAGCTTAGTCATTGATGGCGTCAACCCATATTACCAAAAAGACAGCACCTATAATGTTTATCCTATAGTAATGACCAATAAAAATACCCCCCAATGGTTGGCCATAAATAATGCACATCTAAATGTTGGATCTTATAGTCCCTGGTAGAAGACAAGTGAAGAATATGGATGTTTACCTACAACCATCGATCGAAGAGTTTAAGGAATTATGGGAAGGGTTACATGTATATGATGTCTTGAGACCCATCCCGATAGAGAGGAGTTTTACATTGTATGGAATATTTTCATACACCACACATGATTATATGGTGTTATGTCATGTCCCCAATTAAATAATTTCCAAATAAGACTACTTGTAAATAATGTTCCACCAACCTACTAATTCCCTAGAGTTGAGAGGGAGACATAAATTTTGTAATAAGGGGCTATGGGACCCAAAATGAATTTATTATACCATATTCACATTTAAATGGGTCACATAAATGGTAAATTATAATAAAATAAGGTGGCATGGGTTCATGAAGACACTTGGAAGCTTGTGGAGTCTTTGGATGACAAGATTCCCCACACACTTGGCATGATCTTCATCCAAATTCAAACACATGGGTAACATAATGCTATTGGAGGGTGATGTGGTGTCACATATAATATAATGAGCCAAGTAATTCTAACTGGTAAAGGAGATTAACTCCCATGGAAGAGTAAAATACTAGAATACAATGTGTGCCACTTAGAAGGAGATTCCATGCACTCTATGACAACAAATGATGAAAGAATCTATGACAAGTATGAAAAATTCAGACCTGATTGAAGAAATATGAAAAATATGGAATTACAGGGCTAAAATAGCCCCCAATATCCTGAATTTTGGAGTTAGAGGCATCCATTCGAATTGGGGAAAGAATTGGAAGAGGAAGAGGAAGACAAGTGTCATAAGAGTTACTAAACCAATAAGATGAGTTGGAGGAAGCCCATGGAGGTAAATTCGACCTTAGAAGGCCTCATGAAATTAATAAAATGATTTCATTAGGAAGGAGAATATATTTTGATCATTTTTTAATTGTCCTTTGGAATTTTGGATAGATTTTGCTTGTCCATTGCATGGTGGGTGTTCACTCTCCCTGCTTGTGAACCAATTTCGAGGGAGTTGGATTCCTTTCCAAGTTGGTTGATGGATATGCCATTCAGAACTCTCATTGGATATTAATGAAGTATTTTTAGTTTCAGTTTGAAGTTCCATACGGTATAATTCTCATCTATCTCCCTATTCTCTCATTCGTTCTTTGCCATTCCCCCACACTTTCATGTTGATGGTGCACTTGTTGGAGTGGTGGTTACACTTTGCTTACGATATTTGATACACAAGATTGGGTATATGATGTATGGAAATGTAATATAATTTCCATATTTTTTTAATTATAAATATCATAAATACATGTATGAAAGGCTTGCATTCGCATGCTCTTGAATAACTAGTTTTCATGGATTCAGCTTCAATCTTGAAGTAATTTTATATCAGATTTGTATGAGGGATGTTCTATGATTTTGATGATGTTGTGACAGAAATATATGATGTTTTAATCTATAATTTCATTTCCCTATTCTCTTTGGGTCTAAATCCAGGAAATTCTAATGTTAAACTCTTGCAATTCCATGTTATTAAATCACTAGATTTCATGTATTTGAATCCCATACTAAATGAGTTGTATACTGGACTTGTATGAAGGAAATTCACTGATGTGTAATATTTTTATGGAAACAATTTTTATTATTTATAGTGTCTTGATTCATCATGCTCTATTTTTAATAATTTCATGTACTTTCTATGAGTTAAAGTGGAGTTATCAATGCCATTTCTCCTTATGCAATATCACTAAAAGTTAACAAACGAATGTGGAGCTCTATATCCAATTTGAATAAATAATACCCATGATTAATTAAATCCACTAATGTCTTATATTCATCCCCATACTCTATTCTCAAATTTGGTAGGGTTGTATTGCATTTATATATCCAAAAGTGCCATCTACCCTTGGGGGTTTTAACATCGATTTCCTGGTGTTTTTGTCCTTCTTTCCATATGTAAAAAATCAAGTTGAAGAATAAATTGGAAAGTGTATGAAAATTAATATTATCCATTAGTATTACCTAATACCCCTCAATCTCTTCCATACATAATTTGAATTCATTTGGGTGGATTTGGGTTAACTTGGGTTTCTCTAGTCTAAAGCCAGAAATTGGCCAAAGTCATGCAAACTTGAGTAACATGTAAAAATGAATTTAGGATTCAACCATTGAGTGTATGAGTTATTTTATTATGTTTTAAATCCCATAGTATCCCTACATAATAATTTTGGAATTTTTTGGTGGTGTTTGGAACCAAATCAAGAAGGACTAGTCGACCACATTTTCCTAGTAAATTTGCATTGTTTCTCCTTAACCAAAAACAAGGTTTTATATGTATAAAGTCAGATAAAAAATGTCCATAAAAAATATTGGTATGTTTTAAGATTCTCCATACCACTTCCTTTCAAATTTGGGACCATTTGGTGGAATTTGGAACCCTCTAGAGTCATGTCTAGTTAAGCTTGAATTTGCCCAATTTGTACTTTTCTCCAAAATCCCAAGTAGGGACATTACAGTGGTATCAGAGCATGGTCTTGTCACCCATTTAAGTTATGGATTATAGGGATAAATTTAATAAAATAATGAAGTCATATTTTTATAATACAACCAAGCAGATTATGCAAGGGTTCAAATTGGTGGCTAGCCAACTTAGGGGTAAGCTTGCAACAGGGGGTAGTAGCAGTCCCATCATGGAGAGAAACATAAGACCATTATTTTTGAAGAATTTGATGCTTGTGTGTATGGATTCAGGAACAACATTGTATATTTTAACTAATTAAGGAAAAATCAACAATCCACAAGTATGAAGGAGACTCAGGAGCCACCTAGTTCTGTGGGAGGTGAACCAGAAGAAGCATTTCATCAAGAGGATCAATAGTCACTCCCAAGTGACTCTGAAAAATATGAAGAAACATAACATGAGGATGAAGAAGAGTCCCTAGAAACTATTTAATATCATTCCATGACACATTCTACTATGGACATGGACCAAAGGGCATCTATTGATGGATTCTTGAACTGTGAAGGAGTACCTACTAATGGGTGCTCACAACTCTATGTTGGTGACATAGAGATTAGATTTCAGAATGTTGTTGCAATACAAAGTTCTCATGAGCATGAATATGAATACCTTGTAGCAGACAATTAATAAACAAGATCAACTTCCCCATCACCACTTCAGCTTCAAGAAGTTGATCAAATCAAGAAGAAAGAAGAAGAGGAGGTTCACTCCCATGAACCATCCTTAATTTAAGGGTATTTGAATATGCATGAAGGGAATATACATGAGGCCCTTATCATACTCAATTACACTAAAGCATTGGTATAAAATTATTATTGAAAATTTTCTTCATTGGAGAATCCATCCTTCCTTGAAGACATGGAGAAGATTCAAAGAGCAATGTGCAACATCGAAGGTAATTTCATTTTTTTGATTTTTTATAGAAACAATTTGGTTGAGCTTAATTAATGGTTAAATGAATCCTACTTGAATAATAATGAGGATATTCATAAGCTCAAAACTCAAAATGAGCAACTTCTTAAGAGGTTGCAAGGTACTTGTTCTTCCTCCTATGTTTACATTGTCATATGGTAGATTTATCGGAGGATTCTCATGACATGATGGATCATGAGAAGCATGGGAAATTGCTGGTTCTTGATGAGTTTGAATATGGGCTTGATGAGATCCAATCACTTGTGGTGGTGGAAGAGAAGCTTGAGCTTCCTATTGATAATGGTTACACACTTTTGGAAGCCGAAGATGATTCCACTACCTTGGAACAAACATGTGAGGAAAGTGTCACATTTTTTAGGGAGATGCATAATCCTACCCCTATGGATCCTTCAGATGATGAAATTTTTCACTTTCTAATCCTTTGGGTGAGTTGGTTCTTTCTCCTACATCCTACACTTCCAAATTTTGCAACATTCATCCTAATGAAGTATGGGTGAAAGGTTTCTTTTTTATGGTGCCACATGACTTTCTATCTCTCATTTTGATTATGACATGAATAGAGTGTCATATTCTTTAAATTTGAAACAGCATCCTTTGTTACAATATGATGATATACATATTCATGGGTGTATTGATGAGACTTATTTGAGCCACTTGAAGTTTTCATGTTTTCTTTGCTCCTTATTTGGTTCAAATTTTGGTGGAGTTTCTTCATTCACTTCTTGAATGAAATAACACATCGTTGATTGTTATTTTTATGCATCTTACATTCTTTTGGAGCAGCATTATAGGACATGGGATCCTTGCCTATGTCATTGGAGCAGATTTGATATAATACTTGATGCCTTGTATTTATGGACCACATGATGATCTACTTACTTAGATGTACAATCAATTCCATGATCCCTTGATGAGGTACCTTCTTGATGTACAATTGTATGATGTAGTTATGTACTTTAATGATCTATATTTTGTACTCATGATGTTTGGAAGGGTGCAATACAAGCAATGGTTTCCAGGTATTGATTGGTTTCAATTTTTGGGGCAACAAGTAGTAGGGAATATTGAATCACCACTTGAGAAGGTGATTGTAATCAGAGTAGAGAAGAAAAAATAATGGTAGTTCCTCTTTGAAACTTTCTTGGAATCTTGAAAATTAAAGTTTGGAAACTCAGTATTAACTTCAAATAATTATACAGAAGCAAAAACGGTTGAAATTTTAGAAAAGTTTTCCAAAATATGGAGGTAAATATTATTTGTGAAAATTTTCTTTTGAAGGATTTTATTAATCCTTTTGGTGTTAATGGTGATGTCACGGGATATATCAATATTCAAAGATCCACATACCTTTACTTTTTGAAACACAGAATTGTAGTACATGAGTGCCACTACTCAAATTGAAGCTAAGGTTTGAAGTAAAGTTTTGGAAGGAAATAAGATTATTCGAAATCCATGTTTTAAATTGCTTAAGGACAAGCAATATTGAGTGGGGAGGATTTCCATTGTCATATCTTAAATTAAATAATTTCCAAATAGACTACTTGTAAATAATGTTCCACCAACCTATTAGTTCCCTAGGTTGAGATGGAGACATAAATTTTGTAATAAGGGGCTATGGGACCCAAAAGGAATTTAGTTTACCATATTCACATTTAAATGGGTCACATAAATAGTAAATTATAATAAAATAAGAGGGAATGGGTTCATGAAGACACTTGGAATCTTGTGGAGCCTTTGGATGACTAGATTCCCCAAACACTTGGCATGATCTTCGTCAAAATTTGAACACTTGGGTAATGTAATGCTATTGAGGGTGATGTGGTGTCAAATAGCATATAATGACCCAAGGAATTCTAATTGGTAAATGAGAGAAACTCCAATGGAAGAGGAAGAGACTAGAAGACAATGTGTGCCACTTGGAAGGAGATTCCATGCACTCTATGACAACAAATTGTTGGAGTCATTATCCAAACACACATCATTATTTGGCCTAATTTACAACTTATACTAAGTTTTTCACTCGAATATGTGACTGCATCATCAACTGGATCATCCTCCTCCAATCAGGGAGCTTAACTAGGTCTTCTCCTTCAATCGAGGAGCCTAATTGGGTCTCCTCCTTCAATCGGGGAGCCTAATTGAGTCTCCTCCTTCAATCTAGGAGAAAATCTGGGTTGATCTGCATGACATATGCACCCAATCAATTAACTAAAGTTCATTTCACCTAACTTTCAGTTAAACTGGAGCTGCAAAGGCACCTTCCTCGTCAATTATCCTATTTTTCGTTAATTTCAGTTAACTGGAGTGATTAAAGGTGCCTCCACCTACTTTTGGTGACTCAGTTCAGTGCAGTTCAGTTCATCTCATTTAAGTGAAGTCAGATATGCACCCTCACCTACTTTCTAGCATGCAATTGAGTTCTATTCAGTTAGACTCATTCTAAACTACCTTTGATTCAGTTAGAGTCAATTAAGTTGTAGTTAAGTTGTTAACTAATGTTTCGAGTGGTGTTTAACTGACAAGTAAGACAATCTCATGTATTGAATTTGAATGATCTCTCCAGGATTTGAATTGCTTGGCTCTGTATGCCATTATATTGCATTGTATCACTACTTCTGATGTTAGGGTACACAGGGTACTCCCAAAGGACCGAACACCAAGAATAGCCGCTTCACACAAACAGATCACAGATCAATACACCAATGTTTGTCACGTG
>LPNX011087128.1:196920-219847 GCA_001517045.1 Pseudotsuga menziesii | reverse complement strand
GTTAGGAGTTGAGCCTAAACAGAGGAGTCAAGAACAAGGTGACAGCCTTGACTCGAGACTTGCCCCCAAGGACACACCGAGTGGCTTGAAGATTTCTACCACGTCCCCCCAGGTGTGTGAAAGGCGACAACACATTCAATACTCTTATAACAGAGCAATCCACACTTCCACTAGTAACTCACCTTTTGAAACTTGTGTTGGATACTTGCCACCTTTACATCTAGATGTTGTTTATGGATAACAAGGGGGAGTGAGGGAAGACACCATAGGTGAGGATTTAAGAGCTGAAAAGTTCATTGATAAGATCGGGCAAATCCATTTGCAAGCATAGGAAGCATTGAAGAAGTCACAGGAAAAATACAAGGTCAGGCATGACCAACATAGGGTTGAAAAATCATTCAAAGTGGGAGGTAGAGTATGGTTACACCTGAACAAGGAAAGATTATAGAGTCCTAGTAAGAATATCAAGGCTTTGAGGTATGGCCCTTTTGAGGTATTGGATAAGGTGAGAGATAATGCCTATTTCCTACAGACTCAATCTACCCCCATACATGTGCATTTACTTCGTAGTGAATGTGGAAAATATGAAATTTTATGAACCTTCCATGTTGGATTAGGAACTTGAGCAGGTCTTACCATCTGTAGAGGACTTAGCACGAGAGGCTCAGGTAGAGTTAGCAGAAGATAATGTTGCAGAAGAAGTCCAGAACTGCCAGGTGGGGGCAGTATGAACTCTAGAAGGTGGGGTTGAAAGGACAACTTCCAAGCAAGGCTAAATGGTACTCCAAGGAGAAGGTAGATGAAAAATTTCCTCACCTCATTCACTATAAGCTTTTGGGGACCAAAATCCTCCCAAAATGGAATGGTGTGATCCAAAATGGATCAATATATATATTGTCACCTGTTTGGAGCTTTTGTGGTCAGAATATTAGATGAATGGGTTTGTAGGGCCCATTTAAGGGGTAAGTCTCACTTTCAAATTTGGGTAAAAAATTGTTTGAAACCTTCCGATGCGATTTTGAGGTTTTAAACGTTAGTTTTCGCCTGAAAAACAATTGGATGTTTTTTTTGCATTCTAGAAGTTATACCTCTCACAAGTTGACCTATCCAGTTGACCACCATGGTATCGAGTGGATTCTACGTCAACTTTCATTTTTCATTCATGTGAAGCTAGTCACGCGTGGACTTTCAAGAACATTCTAGAAGGACCAAAATCCTAACCCTAATCAGGAGTTGGGGCATGCAAAAACCCTAAAATTAACCTTAGATGACTATCGAGCTATGTTAAATGCCGAGTTGCCAGGAGAAGAAGGGGACCATTCTTTTGATGTATTGCACTGTTCCATAGTTGAGCAACAACATTGGGAAGTGGATATTGGAGCAGAACAGAGGAGATAGGAGATCGTGTAGTAGCTATTCTAGATGTAGAGTCATAGGTAACTCCATAGAGAGTACCATTTCCTCTGTATTTGCAATTTGACATTAAGAGTAAGGCATAGTCCTGATTTCTGGCTGGGTTTTTCCCCACAGTGGGGTTTCTCAGGGTTTATCTTGTGTTGTGTGGATTGTGTACTTATTTGCTCCAATTATTTTTGTTTTAATTCCAGTAATTGTGCATTCAATAAAAATAAGCCAATAAATGATACTAAGTTGTAAGATCCACTGTGACGAACTATTCTAGTGGAATGCCCACATCAGTTTACGAATCATCATGACCTCCCACTAATGAGATGAGTCGACTTTTTGATATTTTATTAACTCATGTTATTATATGAGGATAAGCTCTGTTACCTCCATATTTGCATTGGTGTCTTGCGCATGGTAAGGGGTTGTCTTTGTCATGGTGAAGATGATGGAAAGAGAGCCTAGGGATGCTGGATGAAAAAGGAAGCCCTAAGAAGTTTCTAATGGATCTTACATTTATGACTTACTTTTTTGAGATTGATCTTTTTAGCTTTGAGGAGGTGGTTACAAAGCAGGCTTGGAATGATGCAACGGTAGAGGAGTATAACTACATTATTAATAATGTTGTTTGAGAGATAGTTCCAAGATCGATTGGGAAATCAATGAATGGTTCTAGATGGCTCTACAAAATTAAGCATGTTGTTGATTTAGCATTGAAAAGTAAAAAGCTAGGTTTGTACCTAGAGGGTTCTCTTAGAAAGAGGGAGTTGACTATGACAAGTCTTTTGCTCCAATTGCTGGTTTACCATTATCAGAATCATTATCTTCTTGGCTTCTTGTTTTCTTTGGTTATTATAGCAAATGGACATAAATATGACATTTCTAAATGGTGCTATTGAATAGGTGTCCATAAAGTAAACAAAAGATTTTGAGATACATGTACGAGATACTCATATTTCCAAGTTAATGAAATCCCTTTATTGGATGAAGCAGGCACCACAAGGGTGGTTTGCCACGATTGATGAAAACCTGTGGTCTTTCACAGGTTGGGGTTTTCAAGGGCTTTTGTAGATCTATTTTTTTATTTCACATTTGAGAAAGTAGATCTACTTGGTTTGACCGTGTAGATAACATAATATAAGATAAGGGTTAAAGATAGTGCAGCTGCGAGAGCCGTTCTTTGAATGGCACCCTCGTTAGTTAAGTAGGGTTCCTTGCTAGTTAACCAGGCAATGTAAGCCCCTAGTATGTATCCTAGGGCCCTCAACAGTCTACTGGGGTTCTTGGTTTGGGCCAAGTAGGTTGATGCCATGGAAAAGTCCCTTACACGTGGCTAGGGCCCCTATTTGTCTCTAGGGCATTCTGGTCAGGGACTAGACAGTGCTTGGTCATAAGGACCAAGTAGATCTTGTAGGATGAGACAAAGACATCTTGGTCTGGGACCAGGTAGATTCTTGGTCAAGGACCAAGCAGGTCCTGCAGGTGGTTGATCAACATTCAATCTGGGACTGAAGCTCAACTTGGGGCTGAGGACCATTCTTTGGGAGAATGAAGTACTTGGTCAGGGACCAGGGGGTTGATCAACATAATTCAGCTTGGGACTGAAGCTCAACCTAGGGCTGAGATCCATTGTTTAAGAATGGAGGATCTTGGTCAGTTAACCAAGATGATGATGTGTGATGCCTTCCTTTCCTTGGTCTTTAAGATGCTTCAGCTAGGTTGTTTCATCAAGGGACTGGACACCCCTTCATGGAGTCACTAGCATTGACCTTAGTAGCAGCCGGGAGGACCAGAGGATCACATCACCCAATTTGGACCTTCCTTACATGGTGATGATAAAAACTTCCAGTTATTGTATGGCACAGTTGTGGACCACATACCTTGAGAAAGAATGATAAAAGTTTGGTTGCTTCTCCTTGTGGGTAAAAGGGTTGTTCTTCCACCTTGTTGGTACACCTTGGTCTTGTGGGTAAAAGGGTTATCTTCCCACTTGGTTGTGACAACTCTTGTTTATTTATGGTTAACCTTGAGTTTGGTTTGGTCTTTGTGTTGACCTCTCGCTTGTTGTGTTAGCACCCTCTCTTGAGTGTGGTACCTTGATAGTTTTGTTATAATGACTTAACTTTATTTTATATTTTGTATTTGGAAACCCTCCTTAATGTATGACGTCTTGACCTAATTTGTGGTAACCCTAAAGTCAATGAAGGAATAGAAGGGGGATCCTTCTAGAAGTCTTTAAGAGGCTTTAAGAGCAAGACTTAGCATTCATTATGCGTGTGTCTTGGAGAGATATCTTAACTCTATGTTTTATGTTTGATCTAGGGTTTCCAACATTTTTGTTTGAAGGTGACATCAAGGGCTTTAAGGCCGCTACTTTTCTTCTGTGGATGACTTCTGCTGCTAGGGTAAGATCTTTTTGGGCCGTTGCTTGTATAAGCCTTGTTAGGGCTGCAACTGCTTGTATAAACCTGCTGAGAGGGTGCTGCTATTGTTTGAGTATGGGCCGCTAACTGTTTTGTTGGGTTGTCACTTTGCTGTGAGGGTGCCATACCTTGCTGAGGGTACTGTGAGCCTGTATGACGGTACTGTGAGACTGTTTGAGGGTGCCAAACCTTGCCGAGGGTTGCTACAGGTGCCGTGAGCCTATATGAGGGTACCATGAGCCTGCTGTGAGCTTATTGAGGGTACCGTGGGTTGCTTATAGGCTGCTACCTCAGCTGTGGGTTGTTTTGCTGGGTTGTCACCTTGCTTTGTTGAGCGGTCACCTTGTTTGCTTGGGTTGTTTGTGCTGGGCTGTCACGTTGGTTGGGGGCTATCACCTTTTTTTGTAGGGCTGTCACCTATTTTTGTAGGGCTGTCACTTGAGCCATGGGCTAGTTTTGGACTGTCACTTGAACCGTGGGCTGGTTTTGGACTGTCACTTGGGCCGTGGTCCTTTTTCTACTTGAACCATGGATTGTCTGTTGGCTTGTCACCTTGCCATGGGATGTTTGTTGAGACTACTGCCCTTGTTGGGTTGTTTGTTGAGGCCGCTGCCCTGTATGGGCTGTTTGAGCAAGTCGTTGCCTTGTGTTGGGCTATTTGAGTTGGTCTCTCTCTCTTGGTTAATATCTTGAGGTTGATCTTGAATGTTTTTAAATGCTATACCTACCGTACTTGTCTAACCCTATCCTACAACTCTCTCTCTCTCTCTCTCTCATGTATGTCAACGCCCTCAGGTAAGGGCTAGACTTGTTACATTTAGTGACTTGTCTCAGAGAAACCAGGTCTGACTGGAAAGTCTTTCGAGTATAAGGAAGGTCCAATTCAGACTTATTTCGCTTTGTTTATTTAGTTAGATTAATGTACTGCTGTTCATGATTATACTAGTATTGTTTTATTGCTTATGTACTTTGCAGCTATTATACATTTTGTTTCAAACCCCAACTTTAACACAGTGATCCTTATGGGAGCGTTAAAGTTGAAAGAAATGAAAATTATGTTTGTTATTGACTAGATTTTTATTACTGCTGTATCTCTTACTTTAGCATATTTTTACAGTGTAGATCTGCATTAAAAGTACAAGTTTGTCAATTTTATGAAAACCCTAAAACTTAAACAATAAGTTTATTAATGTCCAACAAAAAGACTACAAAAGTAGGTTAAAGGGACTATAAAAGAACGTCCATGCTCGGTACAAATGTGGGAGTGCCAACGAATCTCTTAGAACAATGCTAAAAGAATAAAATTATAATGTATAAGATATAAAAGCTAGCTAGAGACTAGCCACTAAGTGTCTCACTAAAGACAACTTAAAAACTCTAAAAGAGAGAGTATAAAATAAGGTGTTTGTACAATAGAAATGCTAAAACTAAAGGGCTCTGAAAAATCCTGGTTTGAGTTAAAATAAGAAGAGAGGTAGGATGTCAAAGTCTGATGGAGCTAGTGGTCAAGGACGAGTGAGGAGACTAAGGGATGGTATAGCTATTGGATTTATTAAGTACTGTGAAAGGGATGATGCATTGGTGGATGACATTGTTTGGATAATTATTAGGAGCGAGGAACCTTGGCTATATAATCTCAGTGTTCCACGGGGACATGTCTCCTAGGCTCAGGGGCGCGCCCCCTGCGCTTCCCATGCCCCGAGGGCTGGGAGGCTCCATGGGAAACGTTTACTAGCGCCCCCCATTCTGTGAAACTTAGGGAAACGCAGGTCTAGGAGTTTCCCGAGTTGGAGGGCTCCCACACGCCCCCTCCTGAAAATGGGGGGCTCCCATAGGCCCCCACCCCCCTCGAGTTTTTAAATTTTTTTTACTTAAAAACAAAAATGGTCCATCTTAAATTTTAGTCTTTTACACTAAATGGTCATTATAAATCGAAATAGATAAAATAAACAGAAACAAACATCGATATGATATGCTTGGCTATGACGATTTCATTTACATTACACTAAACTCTTCGGGAACATAAGAGTTTATATGTTGGGGTTCATATTTTTATTATTTTTCTATTTTTTTATAATTTTAGAGACCTCGATGCCCTCCTGCCCCCTTGTCCCCCAAATTACCCCAAACTTTTGGGGTGTCTCTACACGTCCCCAATGTGTGCTTCCTCGCTCCCACGCTCTTGTGTCCCATAAGCTTGGTGGAACACTGTATAAGCTTGGGAGACAAGGGGTGGGGCCGGGAGGGGAGGGTGTGGGAGAATGAGTGAACCCAACTCTCCAAACATTTGAGAATTATGGGAAGAAAATATTGATAGAAAGTTGGGTATTTTGTTGAACTTGGTGTGTAGTATCATAGTATGCTGGTTGGGTGGAGCTTGACTCGAGCGTCACTTGGAGCTGGCTTGTCTACTATTACAGTGGTGTACGGTTTGCAATTTGTAACAAGTTCTCATAGGTCTCTATGGCATCTTGAGTCTTTGGTTGTTGTTTGTTGCTTCTCTTAGAATGGGAAATCGAGAAGTAGGAGGTGATTCTTTTGAGGGCCTCGAGTCAATTTGACTAGTAAGTGCAAATCGAGAAGTAGGAGGTGATTCTTTTGAGAGCCTCGAGTCAATTTGACTGGTAAGCTTTGAGATTTGCACTTGACAACTTCTCATGAAGAGAGCAAGGCATTTCTTGTCGTGGGAATGAAAGCAGGTGGAAAATAAGGCTCTTGGATCCCAAAATAAACAATGATATCTACCGTTGATCTTGGATAAAGGGGACAATGAAAAAATGAGACATGCCTCTGTATTTGGCTCGTGTAAGTGGCATAGCGCACAGATCCTATTTGATTGTTGGAGGTAGTGATTGGCCTTGACCCATAGTCGTTGAGACCCCAAACGAATTTGACCCATGGGAATCCTGAGGGCATGCATGTAATGTTTGTGTGTGTCAGGAGGGCAAATAATAAGGCCATCCCTCAACTCTAGAAAGTACACTGCGTAACTCATGGTGCAAGAGGATCGGTTGTTGGAAATAGAATAACACTCACTCCTACATAATCTAATGCACCATACCGGTGTATCTAGAAGAGAGGAAGTGCACCCTCACTATCCAGTTTGAATTGCTGGAACTGAAGTGCCTAGATCTGTGCACAAGTGAGTCCAGGATTGCCATACGTGTGCATAGAATGTAGAAGACTAAATGCGTTACAATCTAATTTAGTCTTCTTATTGAGGGGATTCCATAACTAGACATGTCCCAAATTTTGTTGGAATATTTTTTGGGAGGTCTTAGAAATGGAAGCTTAGTAAAAATTGCTGAATCATTGGATGAAAGTTGCAAATTGAAGAATGGCTTGCTGAAAATTATAGATCTGAAGTAAAATGTTAAGTAGATTGCTTGTGTATGGAGAAGCTCTTGAATGTGGAACTCCCTTAATCTTTCAAGTAGTGGAGCACTTGCAAGCTACAAATGGTCTTGATGGATGCTCTACGTCTCTAATACCATTATAGAAAACTAGTGTATTGAACATCGTACATAGTAAACCCAAGAGATAATCCAATACAACCAATGATCGAGATAGACAAATTATTGTGGTAAAAGTAAAACCTCTACAATGGTGTAGAGAAATTATCCACTATGAAAAGGAATTGCGTACATCATATTTGAATTGGCGATGCACAAGGTAGTGTAACAATGTGGCATGAGAACCCCATACATAGTGGTGGATGGAACTAGGGTTTATAGAAAGATCCACAATATAATAATAAAATTTTGAACCACCATGTTACTTGAGGGACCACTAAGGTCACCTTTTAACTACCACTAAGATCAAGTCCATATTAATGAATTTATTCCAACAATGAACCTCTTAGGATTGTTAGTTTTCAATTAATACAGGTTATAAGTGAGTTATAACTTCTTTACGTGCTGATTTGTGCCTCTTATCCATGTGATGAGAATTCATGCAAGGAAAAACTTGTTGAATCTTGCAAGTATTACGAAACTCATTGAATCCTTGCATGGTTAACGTGTTAATTATTGTTGAGTTTGACTAACCTTTACCTATCCGAGTAAACTTGATGCCTTTTGGGGCCACTTTGAGTTGATTACACAAGTGTTAAGATTTTTTGTAAAGTCTTGTAACAAAACTCCCAAGCCACAGTGAGAATGTGTGTACCTAATAAGTTTAGATTTATATTTGAGCCTTAAGCTTGGCAAGCTCAATTCTCTCTCTCTCTCTCTCTCTCTCTCTCTCTATATATATATATATTTTGTTGCACATTTTTCATTTTTTATAGCAATAATAAAGTCCCCCGGAACAATGATGCTTAGAAAGCCCATGACAAGGTCTTGATTGAGGTCCATTTTAAGTTTAGCAGCTTGGTGTCATTATTGGTTGCTTCCCCACTCCATCACTATAAGTCAGAATGATATGAACACCTAATTGCTTCCTTGGATCGTTCGTGAACTGGGATTTTCTTTGGCACCCTTCACCCCATTTTATTCAATTGATAGGTGACTCAAGGTAACATTTTTCTGGACGCCCTTTAGGGTGGTATCTTCTCAAATGTTCATTAAGAGAGAAGCAACAATATTAATTGCTTTAACATAGTCCAATTGTGCAATTTTGTGGGTCTTTTGGTTTTATCCACAACATTATGCCCTTTGGGTTTCAATTTTCTACAGTTTATTTTTGTCTTAGTGAGGGAGTGGAGAAGTTGAACCATTTATAGTTTCTTGTTTGTTTTGAAATCATTGATGTTGGTGCTAATGATTTGTCAAATTGGTGTTACATTTCAACGAAGATTGGCATGCAAATCTATGCATATAATACAAACTACTAAAGTTACAAATCCTATGTGCATTCGATTGTTATTTCTGGAGCATGGTGTGTCCACACTGTTACCTCCCGAACTAGCTTGTATAGTTAAAGCCCAAAAGAAACATGATAGCACAAAGGAAACCTAGAGGAGTTACCCACTATCACCTTAGTAACTCCCTCCCTACACTTTAGGTTGGTTCTTCTCCAACTCAAGGGGAGCTTTTCTAGGATACAATTACTAAGGCTAGGCATTAAAGCACAAGTTGATATGAAGAGATAACAAAACAATTTGTCTTGTAGTACGAGAAATAGAAAGGGTGATGGAGGGACCAAGAGACTAGCGCTAATCCAACAAGGGTGAATGGAGTCAAGGGATCTAGTCCAAGAGGGTGAGTTCAGGAGTGGTTAAGGAGACTAGGGTTGCATACATCTAGCCTAGGGTGGAATAAACAAATACAAAATTACTCCACTACTCCAACAATATAATATAATGATGGTGGTCAGACCACAAGTACATCTCTCAAATAAAGAATGAGAGGGGTGCCTCCAAAGGTGAGCAATATGACAAGTCAAAACCCCAATGACATGGCCTCCAAAGGCTCCTCAAGTGTAGTGCTCCAAGAGAAATGGTCCAATGAGTAATGAATGACCTAGATTTTCACCAATGATCAACGACCTTCAATAAATGTGCAACAAACCCCTCCAAAAGTGGATGCTACCCCATCAATGGTATGCAATGATGTGTAGAACTCCTTAAGTGAATGCTCCAAGAGATATGCTACTAAAGTGGTGGAATATCATTAATGAATAGAGTGGTTGTTAGAAATTATGAAGACAATAGTATAACAATAATAGGATCACTAAAAGAATGACAAAGCGCAAAAATAAGATGTGGAGCTTGTTTAACCACGATGATGATCCATCACCTCCCAACCATAGACAAAATATTGTCTCCTGCGAGCTCGCACCTTCCAATAGATAAATTGTTCAAAGATTAATCTACATCCAGATAATAGTAGTATAAACCCAAAGAACACAGAGAAGCTTCTCCAAAGATGGAGAACCCCAAAATTAGTCTTCTACTAGCTGTAGCGAACTTTCGTTCTCCACTTGAGCGAAATTGCTTGAATGCTTGATGTGAAAATGAAGTGAGGTGCCTTCTATTTATAGGTTATGTTGGCAATTTAATTTTTGTTTAGGGACGACTTGTCTTCTTCATTGGGGCCGACTTGACTTCTGGAATCTTCTTCTGGGCCGACTTGTGTTCCTTAATGGGGTTGACCTGTGAGGATGTGCCTCATGCAGATACTACAACAACTCTCCCTCTTAGCTAGGGAGGCATCATCAACATCATCATACTGGAACACATCTGGATATCATCAGTACATCACGTCCATCTCGAACATCTCTTTATCATAAGGAAGGTCTTCCAACACAATCTTAGTCCTTCGAGAGGTGTCCACATGCATAAGCTTCATGTGTCTTAGCTCAACCTAGTTTGTTGGGGAATATGCAACACAGAGTTCACATAGAACTCATATTGGTCCACACAGAGTGACAACCCACACAGGACAGGATGTTCACACAGAATCATCCGGAGTTCACATTGAACTCATATCGGTTCACATAGAACCATAGTCCACACAAGACAAGATGTTCACACAGAATCACTGTCCACAAGTGTAGGACACGGTAGTTCACACAAAATCATCGTCACCATCCATAGGTATTCACAAAGAATCACCGTCCACAAATGTTCACACAGAATCTCTGTCCACAAGTGTAGGACTTGGGAGTTCACACATAATCACTGTCACTGTCCACAAGTGTCCACACAGAAACACAGAACTCATGTGTTCACATAGAGTCACCCTCCACAAGTGTAGGACCCAGGAGTTCACACAAAATCACCGTCATCGTCACCGTCACCGTCCACAAGTGTTCACATAGAATCATCATCCATAAGTGTTCACACAGAACTTAGGTGTTTACACAGAATCACCGTCATTGTACACGGTTGTTTACACATAATCACCATCCACAAGTGTTCATACAGAACTCATCCTTCCCTCTCAACAAGGGACGCATTCTCCACTACACCAAGACGTTCACGAAAGTATCCAAACTTTATCCTGGGAAGCGACTTGGTAAGAATATCTGTAGTTTGGTCGTCCGTTAGAACATACTGTAGCTCGATTGCACCTCTCTTCACCATATCACTAATGTAGTGGTATTGAATGTCAATATGCTTCGACTTGTCGTGGAATACCGGATTCATTGATTGTCATAGTGGATCAACGTTGGCTCTAGAGTCTAGACAAACAATCTTGTAAGGAGTTTCCGAAGGCACACAGCTTCTCGAGCTACAATTGATAGACAATGTACTCGGCCTTTGCAGTATTGAGTGCTACTGAGGTCTGCTTCTAGCTACACTAGGAAATCACGACAGATCCCAGATTGAAACAACACCTGGAGGTGCTCTTCCTATCCACAACACTCTCGACCCAATAAAAAATAGAAATTCCTTGCAATCTCAAGTCACCATCTGAAGAATATCTCAGGCCATATCCCACAGTGCCACACAAATATATCAACACATGTTTTGCAACAACCCAATGTATTTGTCTTTGCTCGCAAATAAACTAGCTGAGGGCACTCACTGCAAAACATATATTTGGTCTAGTGTTGACCAAATACATTAATGATCAAATCAGCTGGAAATACATAGTGGGATCAATCAAATATGAATTGGAAGTAGAATCTCTCAACTTCTTCAGATTCACATCCATCTATGTGGCCATGGACTAGCAGTCCATCATACCAAATCTCTTCAATATGTCAATGGTGTATTTTCCTTGGCTCAAGAAAATCTCATCATGCCTCTGTCATACAACTTCTAATCCCAAGAAGTAATGCATCAATCCAAGATCCTTATTTCAAACTCAGAGGCTAGCTTTTCCGTACACCATACAATAAGTTTCTCATTTGCAATGAGAAACAAATCATTGTCATATAGTACCAAAATCAGTGGCTCACCATCCATAACCTTGTAATAAAGGTTGTGATTTTCATCACTCTTAGTGAATCCCAGACTCACCAAGTATTCATCTATCCGAGCATATCAAGGACGTGGTGCTTGCTTGAGTCCATATAGGGCCTTTTTCAGCCTACATACTTGGGACTCCTTCCCATGAATCACAAATCCCTCTAGCTGCTTGATATATACCTCTTCCTTGATCACACAGTTGAGGAAGGCAATTTTAACGTCCATCTGATGCAAATTCCATCCCATAGCTGAAGCAATAACAATAATAGTCATGAAAGTGTATTGAGCCACGTGAGAAAATGTCTCATCATAATCAATTCCCTCTTTCCGAGAGATTCCTTGTTGGCCCTAGGAAAATAAAGCAAAATTCAGCCAGAATTCTGTTTGGAAAGATAAAGATTTCGGTCGCAAGAAGAGTCTGCAATAGAAGCATCTGCAACGAAAAGACCGACAATGAGAGTAGCCACGTCGAAAGGAACCACGACCGAAGAAGAGCAGAACAATTGAGAAGGACAGTTCGACTGATCGTGGGTAAGGAGTTAGTTAGAGTAAAGTATGATTTTGGTAATAAAGCATAATTGTATTTTTGGGCCGATAGTGTCTATTGTCAGTTGTAACTGAATGTACGAGAATAGAAATGATAGCCTGTCAGCTAACATAAAAGAGTTTGTTGATTAAGACGGGTAGAAGCTTATAAAAGGAAAAACCCAAGCTGTGTACAAGGTTTATGTCGGTTGATGTTGGTTGCTTGATGTTGGTCGACTGTTGGTTTGTTGAGTCTCTGTGTAGGTAGAGAAGAGAGGAGGAGAGCTGTAGCTAGAAGATCGATCCAGGCCGTGTGTGGATCGATAGAGCAGTGAAGGAGAGAAGAAATACATAGTCCCAAAACCTGAGGGCATGAGAGGAGAGAAATCTGTATGAGTTGTAAAGAATACATAGAGAAGAGTTTGCAAGCTGAGCATGCAGACAAAAGATGCTAACATATTTCTCATGCCAAATGAAGAGCGCCTTTGTGGTTTTTACCGGATGGGTTTCCACGTTAACTATTGTCTCTTTGTGTCATTGATTAATGTGTTTATGTCGAATGCATGTATGCTGTGAATAAGTAAACCTGAATATGTCGGACCATATTTGTCTATGAATAATCCCATATCTGTATGTGTTGCATCGCTTATTGAATGAATCTGTAATAAGGCTTTTATGTTGAATACTGCAATCCGTGTCGATTGGTAAATAGACTGTATTTTGAATGAATAGACAAGGAATACCAATTATAATCCCCAACTTCGGTTGAGTAATCTGATAAAGTACTGCACAAATAGAATAAGGCTTTATGAATATGTGATAAGGCTTTTATGTTGAATACTGCAATATGTGTCGACTGGTAAAAAGACTGTATCTTGAATGAATAGACAAGGAATACCAAGTATAATCCTTGGCTTCGGTCGAGTAATCTGATAAAGTACTGCACAAGTAGAGATCCCCATATAATTGGAAAAACTTGCTTTTGGCAGTTCCCAATAAGATATCTCGGTTGGGACTGGATCTGCGTCGCAGGTGCTGTCAACGGGGTCCTCCTTTGTCGGGTCGATATCGTGGGCTTTTGTTGCGGACTAAGGATCTGAACCTGGGTCGACGGGAAAGAAGGCCAATAAATGGTTCCGTTGCTGGGACCGTGAATTATTTTGGTGGGGATATGTTGTGGCACCCAACTAAGCCTTAAATTCAAGATTGGGTGGATTTAAGGCACTATAGTTTGCGCGGGAAGAAAGTGAAGGATCTCGAATGAGCCCAGCGGAGTGGTTGGAGCGATACCTCTATACAGATATGCATGAGATTTTCTTTTGCGAATTTCTTGTTTTGTTGCATGAGTGGTAAAATATTTATTTCTTGTGCATGGCAATCTTTCTATGATCTTTGTTTTTGCTGCAATTTAAGTTGATATTTTCGAGTGTGCAATTATTCAATGAAACTATTGGATGAAATGAATGCATGAAACATCATTGTGAAATGATTGTCAAGATTTGAAAATCAGATTAAAATTCAACAATAAAGGATTTCCAAGCCAAATGTCCCATCATAGATGTATAGTTGATGCTCCATGTTACACCCAGATTGTTTGCAGCGTGCCTTTCAGGATATACTAGAGTGAAGGGGTCTTTTGCTATTGTAAAAGGCCAAGTCTGTGCTTGTTTATGTGAAAGTGTTGGTTTAGGGGGCCTCAAAACCCATGGTCTGGTCATGCCAAGGCCTCTTGGTTTTCATTCTAAGAAGTATTGGCTTCATGGCTTTGTTGACTACCCTTTGATGGGCGGAAGTTCCTCATCAGGTTGGGCATTTGTGCCTTGGGTTGGTGTTCCGATGCTTCTTGGGATGGATCCACTAGGACACATGGCTTAGAAGATCCTAGCCACACTTATGTTTATTCTATGTAGAAGGTGATTGGACATGTAAGGGTTGTCATACCTACCTTAACACACCTCATCTATGCTCACTTGGACCATATATTTTCATATATTACCCCTCCTCTTGGTCTCCATGTGTAGAATTCATGATGACACCATCCTCTAGAAGAAGGCCTTACCTTGCTAAAGGGGAGGACGTTGAGGGATCTTCTACAACGTTGGGGTTAGATGGGGCATGATGTCCGCCTTCGGTTCGCCACTCCACTTGGTTGAAGCCATTTGCATAATTTTATCATTAATTTTAGTCGTTTGTGGTTTAGTTCTTGGCTTGTGGGTGACAAACTCTAATTTTTAGTTATTTTATCTTTTAGTAAGTTAGGATTTAAAGTTAAAAAGATTAGGAGGCCCCATATAAATAAAGGTTCCTAGCTGTCATTGTAAACAAGACAAGGGTTCAAATATGTACTTATTTCTCTTTCTTTTGTTATATTGGAGCTTTAAAAGGCTAGGCACACCTCTCTTTTTGGCACTTATCTCTTCTGATGAATGGTGGGATGTTGAAATTTTAGGGCTTTGCTATCTTTAAGGTTGATTCAAAGAATGGTTGTTATAACTTGTGACTAAGGAAGACCTAAGGACTTTCTCTTGCTCTCTTCTTGGTGGATGTTGGTAAGATCTTTCAATTTTTCTTGTTTGATGTTGCTTTTGCAACTTAAGCAAGGTAAATTAGGGTTTTGTTGGCATCTTGTCAATCTTTTTTGAGGAGACTTTACTCTTGAAGGAGATTTCCATAGTGGGGCATTGGGATTCATTGTTTCCCCTAAGTAGGGTTTGGCTACTTAGACCTATCTAGGGTTACTAGCCTTTGACCTAATTGGTAAATCTTGAATGGGCACATAATGAAATCAACAAGCATTGAAGGCCTAATAAAGAAAGGAAAAGGCCTAGGGTTGACCCCTAGGGGGTTGGGCATCTGTTGGAAAGGTTTTAAGTGGGTCCACCACCTATTTGAGGGCAGAGTAGGGCATTAACCAGTTCTGGTTATGCACTTTCAGATCGGATTCGAGGTTTCCCTTCACTCCCTTGAGGCATGTCACTTGCCCTAAACCTCAAGGTACATCTTATATGGTAAGTTGGTATTGTTTGGGTTGATTTTCATCCATTTTCTATAGTGTTATTGACTTATGCAATTTTATAACAGCAGTAAGATATTGAAGTTACCTTTCTTGGAATTCGTGACAAAGTATTATAACTCCTCCCCCTCACCTAGTATTATTATTATTGCTTAATTATTTTGACCCCATTAAGCATTGGCCGTTGCTGAGAGTTTTCTTGGGAAAGGTTTTTGTGTGTTTTTTAAGTGATTGTGGATATCATTCACCAAATTCTAGGGACTCCCACTTGGTCTTAGGAGTTGACCTAAAGCATTAAGAAGCTAGGTTGTGGCAACATTGGGCACTAGCTTCTCTCGTGTTTACCACTCATTGCACTGGGATCCGTGACCTTGATCAAGGGTGCTATTTTGAGCGGTAACACTCCATAAAGTGAGTGCTCCAACGATTAGGGAATTTGGTCAAAGTAGATCTCCTTGGTGAATGATCCCACTAAAATAACATAGATAAGTGTGCCAACTAACATCCAAGTGGAGTGTGGCAAATTGGCTCTCGCAAGAGAATGGTCCTCAAGAAAAGCATAAGTGAATGTGTAAACAACTTCAAAGGGGTGAGCACTATCCTCCTTTGAGCTTATCAATTGTCAAAACTTTAACAAATGCAATGAATTTGCATATATCAACCAACTCCTAATCTCCATGTACCAACTCATCAACGTGGAAGATAGATCCATGAACCAAGGAGACCATAAAAAAGTACCAATACAATAGATAACGACCTCCAAGAAGAAGGGGACAACCCCATCTATTACTTAGGATAATGTCTCCACACATGCCAAATATAGGGAAACAAGGAGAGTGCTCAACCCAAAATGATAATTCCTCAACAAGGAGAGTGCTTAATTATTTTGACCCCATAAAGCATTGGCCTTTGCTGAGAGTTTTCTTGTGAAAGGTGTTTGTGTGTTGTTTAAGTGATTGTGGATATCATTCACCAAATTCTAGGGACTTCCCCTTGGTCTTAGGACTTGACCTAAAGCATTAAAAAGCTAGGTTGTGGTGACATTGGGCACTAGCTTCTCTCGTGTTTACCACTCATTGCACTGGGATCCGTGACCTTGAACAAGGGTGCTATTTTGAGCAGTAACACTCCATAAGGTGAGCGCTCCAACAATTAGGTCTAAGAATTTGGTCAAAGTAGATCTCCTTGGTGAATGATCCCACAAAAATACCATAGATAAGTGTGCCAACCAACATCCAAGTGGAGTGTTTCATCACTAAGGATAGGAAATGTGGCTCTCCCAAGAGAATGGTCCTCAAAAAAGCATAGGTGAATGTGTAAACAACCTCAAAGGGGTGAGCGCTATCCTCCTTTGACCTTATCAATGGTCAAAACTTTAACAAAAGCAATGAATGTGCACATAGCAACCAACTCCTAATCTCCATGTACCAACTCATCAACGTGGAAGATAGATCCATGAACGAAGGAGACCATCAAAAAGCATCAATACAATAGATAACCACCTCTAGGAAGAAGGGGAGAACCCCATCTACTACTTAAGATCATGTCTCCACACATGCCAAATATAGGGAAACAAGGAGAGTGCTCAACCCAAAATGATAGCCAATGGGGCCATGATGCTCCAAGAGATATGATAATCTAGGCTATCAAACAAGTGTTAGGAAGAAGAGTGCTCCATGGGAAGTCGACCTCACCAAGAGATATGATAGTCTAGGCCATCAAACAAGTGTTAGGAGGAAGAGTGCTCCATGGGAAGTCAACCTCACCAAGCATGAAATGGACCATATGTGCAAGAGTGCTTTTCAAAGAAAAGTCTCGATACATCAACATCAGCCATCCAAATGGTTAAGAACAAGGGTGCTCCATGCATAATGGTAGTATGCGTGATCTAGATGCTGAATGAGACCAAGGGAACTAGTGTGCTCCATAGGAAAACTGTCCAAATGCCACTATACCATGAAACAAGCCAACCGCTCCACTAGAAAAGATAATCCATGTGATGAAAATGCTATATCAAACCATAGATGCTAGAGTGCTCTATCAATGAAGCATGAGCAAGTGATATATCATCATCAATCATGGAAAACTAGGCAATTAAGTACTCCATCAAATCATCCAAAGCACCATCCATACACCTCCATAAACCTGTAAGCCCCTACTGGAAGCGATAATAAATTACATGTGGACAGCCATGCCAAAGTGGGGGGTAACACACCCTATCTACAGATTAGGAGATGCAAAAATTTAAGGACAAAGAGGACCATTGTGATGGTCATAACTTGATAGAATTGTATGCTACAATACTTGATCTATATCTAATAGACAGGGCAAACTCTTTAGGCCTCAAAGCCAAAGGGAAGGCAGGTTCTTGATAAGACTGTGGAATTGTTAATCACATCTAATAGATCTATAATCTGGCTAACCAATATCCTAAAACCTACTGTTGTATTTTGTGCTTCAAGATGGTTTTTGAGAGGCTTTGTATGATTGGAGTTCTCGAGATTAGTATTTGATTGTACCAGGTTTTATTAGACAATGGCTGTTTTCATCTCTGTAAATTATGTGGAGATTCTACAGAAACTGAGTGTGGAGATTGGTTTTAGGCGGGGACGGTTCTCCTTCATCAACTTTATAGATTGTACATTGATGATCTTGAATAATATTTCAAAATCTACCATTCATGTAGAGTTCCTACATGATGTTTTGATCTCCGTTGTTTTATTTGTTGACAGCATTGTCGTATTATCCTCCATTCCGTAAGGATTGTATTATGCAAAATCAAATTGCTACATAGATATTTCTTGTGACAGTACCAGGCTAGAGGTCATCTTTAGCAAAATAAGCTTATGGATTTTAAAAAGACTAGCGACATGTTTTCAAGGGTTTTTATTTTAAGATGACTGTTGGTTCAACCTACCTTTATTCATGGTTGCTCTAGAATTTATTTTATGAACCAAAATTTAGTGTCTAATACTTTCTCTGCATCCTTGGAGAGATAGTGCTTCCATTTCCACTTTTAGGATGTCTAGTTCCAAAGTGCAACTTTTTGATGCTATTGTAAGACCCATAGCCTTTTATGAGTCTCAAGTTTTTTGACCAAGTCTTCATAATTTTGAGTAGATATGCATTAATAGTTCAGATCCATGTGTAAAGGGTGATGCATTATGAGCGTATTGATCCTCAAAGTGAGTTTCAGGGAAATTTTAGATGCAGCCCTCTTTTTCTACAAACCATGTTTCAAGTGATATGTTTCAGAGACATTGGTAGAGATGAATATCTGTATTTGGCTCCTTGGTTGTTAAACATATAGCAGCCGTAAACCAATTTAGTACTTGATAATGTTGTTATATCAAGGAGTCCTTCCTTCTTCTGACTATAGGCACCTCTACAGATTACCAATCCCTCTCGAAAATTTCATTTGATGCTCTATAAATCTCCTATTGATCAGAAAGGAGATGATCAATGAGACCATCCAAGATGCATTTTATCAGGAGTAGATTTCTGTTACATCATACATGGTGTCCTCCTAAATCTCTTTTGATTTTGATTAACGCCTTTTGATTTTAACAACTTTATTTGTGTCTTTTGGACGGAGTGACTACCCTCTTTGCCTATAATTTAGTCACGTGCTTTAAGGTCTTCCTAGGGCATAGACTTTAGTAGTGGATGTTGAAATACAAGAGGCAAACAATTACTTTCATAGAGACTATTGTTTCTATTGGAAAGTTGAGATTAAAGAGCTTTTTAATATTTATCTTTCAATGCTAACACAATTCAGGATAGATATCTGTTCTTGTTTTGAGTAGTTGTGGGGTTACTTTCCCTTTTTTTAAGATACATGGGTCATAGATGCTTTTTAATATTTATTAGGATACTATTTACATAGACTGCATTTGCTGAGTTATGGATAGACAACTACCATCTTATGAGTTATTTCTTCCAGCATTTAATATCTACAAATAGAATAAGGTGGAGCCAAACCTCAGGGACAAATCCAAGTTGAGGAAGCATTGGCCATTAACACGTGTCACCAATCTATAATTTTAGCTTAAGGTAGGCCCTAGATAGATTTTTGAGATCATGAGTTACACGAGAGATTCAGCTTTCTACTTCAAGTCGCGTCAATAGCTTCCTAGCTGCTTGAGAAAGGAGATCAGCCCTGGTAGATTGAAGAAAGATAGAAAGCAATTTTATATTAATGTCCTCAAATGACAAAAATAGGTCAGTGGATCTCAACAGTACAACAAGCTACAATGGTGTGGTAGCGCCTATTGCCTCTTGAAAAAATCTAGAATCTAGATAAAAGAACTTTGACTAAATAGCAATGAAAAGGTGTAAAACCAATTAGGTAAACAGTAGACAAGTAGAGACTGATCCTGTGTGATAGGAAAAGAAGGTAAAAACAAACACTCCTGTAGCAGAGAGAGTTGGTTGGATCATGTGCAGAAGGCCTCCTATGTAAATTTTTCACATTCCCCAACCCGGTTTCAAGCCACCATTTTCATCATTGTTTTATGCCCAACCCAATTTACTTTCAGCTGCAAATTAGTTCATTTTACTCATAAACAATATTGACTGAAACACATGAAGAATTTTACAACTTTTAATGAGCAGTAATAAAAACATTCACACATTAAAATTCAGACTGAGAAAGTTTTGGTCAATTGATCCAGGCAAAACCCCAACCTCCGGGGAAAACCTGTGAGGGAGAAATTCTTTATTTATTCAGTGAACAATACAGCAGAAATTCGGTCACAACTTATCTCAACCAAAAGAGAAAATTTCAGTCTCGAAATTCGTGCCGCTTCAGAAATTAATTCTCAGAATTTCCTGCCTGCTAAGTGCTAACCACCTCCAAATTCGTGCTCCTACAGTACTGTACGGATGCTGTACCGACATACTGTACGGACACCGTACGAACTGACAGTATGGTCTGCTGCCTCGAAATTTGTGCCCACTGGAACAGTAAATTTCTGCCTTGAAATTTGTGTCCCTTGCCTCAAAATTCGTGCCCTTTCTCTGACTGAAAACCACTGTACAGACAGGTATAGTACGACTGCAATTAATGCATTAATTGCTGCCTCGAAATTCGTGCCAATGTTGTTGCTCGGATGTGTTGGAATTTTTGCCAGTTCAAGCTGTATGGTTTCCTGGGAATCGTTCCTCTGCTCAAGCTGGTCACCTTCTCTCAAATTCGACACTCTCTCTTTCTCTCTTCTCCAATGCTCATGGAAAACTGAATGAACCTCTTATGCCTTCCCTTGCCTTTTTGGAGTTTAATGAGGAAGCTGAATGGTCATCTAATCCAAGGGCTCACAATGAATTAGATGGATGGATGATATTAAATGCACTTTTAATTCTCACCAAAATTAATTTCACTCACCTCACTTAAATTTATCAAAAAGTCACTTTATTCTCTAAAGTGAAAATAAAAACTCATCTCAAGTTATTAATTGCAAGGGTCATGTCATTTTCCCCTTTTAGGTGACTTCGGCAAAAATCACTAGGGAAACACTTTCGTAGGTACAAAAATCAACACTTCCTCTCACCGAGGAAGGTGTTATGCACAACACCCAACTTTTCTTTGACATGAGTGAACTTGCCTCTTCCAAGAGACTTCGTCAGGATATCTGCAACCTGCTCATCAGTGGAAATGTGCTGCAACTCCACAGCTCCTCTCTGAACATAGTCACGGATGAAATGGTACCTGATCTCAATATGCTTTGACCTGTCGTGAAATACTGGATTCTCAAAGAGCTAGATGCAACTTTGATTATCACAATAAATCACCGTAGGCCTCAGCTCTTGATCAAATAAATCCGCCAATAACTTGTGAAGCCACAGTACCTCGCAACTAGCCCGACTGGATGCCATGTACTCGAGCTCTGTAGAACCCAAAGCAATAGAATT
Organism: Pseudotsuga menziesii; assembly: GCA_001517045.1. Classification (NCBI taxonomy): domain Eukaryota; kingdom Viridiplantae; phylum Streptophyta; class Pinopsida; order Pinales; family Pinaceae; genus Pseudotsuga; species Pseudotsuga menziesii. The sequence goes on along the minus strand of LPNX011087128.1, from coordinate 198,714 downwards.
TTGCTTCCGACTGAACCACGACACTGCTATTGAGCCCAAATTGAAACAACATCCGGAAGTACTCTTCCGGTCTGCCACACTGCCTGCCCAATCTAAATCCATGAAGCCAATTAAACTAACCCCATTCGATCTCCTATAATCCAAACCCTAATCCATTGTGCCTGCAAGGTATCTCAACACATGTTTCGCGGCAACCCAGTGCACTCTCCTAGGCTACACCATGCACTGACTGAGAGTGTTCACCGCAAAACACAGATTTGGCCTGGAGTTTTCCAGATACATCAATGAACCTATGAGCTGACGATATAAGGTAGGATCCACCACCTCTCCCTCAGAAGCATGAGGCTTCTTCTAGTTGGTGACCATAGGTGTAGACATCGACCTGCAATCCTCGACCTGAAATCTCCTCAGAATATCTACTGCATATTTTCTCTGCCCCAGGAAAATATGACTAGGCTCTTGCCAAACCTCCAATCCCAAAAAATAATGCATCAATCCAATGTCAGTCATCTCATACTCTAAAACAAGATCTCTCTTGCAAACTGCAATAGGTCTCTCCTCTCCTCTGATAAACAAATCATCCACATATAACAGAAGAATGAGTGGATCATCTCCAACCATGATGAAGTAGAGATTCAGATCAACCTCACTCTTCTGAAAATCCATCGACAGTAAGAAAAAGTCTATCTTGGAACACCAAGCTCGAGGAGCTTGCTTCAACCCATACAAGGCTTTCTTCAGCCTGCAAACATGAGACTCTCTCACATGAATCTCAAAGCTCTGTGGCTGCTCCACATAAACCTCCTCCTATATGCTTCCATTGAGAAATGCGGTCTTCACATCCATCTGATGGATCTTCTAACCCATTTCCGTAGCAATAGAAATCAATGATCTGATAGAAGTATAATGAGGAACCGGTGCAAAGGTCTCATGATAATCAATTCCTTCTACCTGTGAAAATCCCCGCGCCACAAACCGAGCTTTGCATTTTTCCACATTGCCATTTGCAGCATGCTTTACCTTGTAAAGCCATTGAGAAGTCCACTGACTTCCCCTCAGGTCTCAGAATAATCTCCCAAACATTGTTCTTCATGACGGAATGGTACTCTTCCATCATGCCATCTCTCCAAACATGATGCTGAGAGGCCTCCTCAAAAGTAGATGGCTCCGAATCACAAATACTAGCAACCAAGGCTATACCCAACCTATCTGGCATCACTATAGTCCTCACTGGTTTCTTCAGCGCATAGTTTTAAAAATCGTTCCAACCGGAACCGGAACCGGCCGGTTCACCGGTTCGGAATCAAACCGGGTCAAACCGGTTGGTTAACCGGATCGGGGACCGGTTAGATACCGAACCGGACCGGTTTGGTCAAACCGGTTGGTTAACCGGATCGGGGACCGGTTAGATACCGAACCAGCCGGTTTGGTACCAAACCGGTCCGGTTCGGTATCTAACCGGTCCAACCGGCCGGTTTCGAACCTGACCGGTCCGGTTTGTCTGTTGGACTGCTGAATGTGGCTGTACTTGAGGAGCATTTGGGTATGCCTTGCTAGGGAGGGGGGTATCAGGATGTTCTGATCTGTGACAGGCTGCTGGATGCCCAGACATTCCTGTGTGCTTGGTGTCTATTAATGTGTTGAAACAAGCGTGTAAAAGGCTTGGCTTCAGTGCACAGTCAGCCCAGGAGTTTGTAGAGTTTTGTGCTGCAATATTTTGAATTGTCTGTGTATAGCAGCATATGCTCACCATTTCTGCAATCCATTTTTCTCTTTGAAGTTGTGTTTATCTTC
>LPNX011087128.1:172191-196527 GCA_001517045.1 Pseudotsuga menziesii | reverse complement strand
CAAAATATGGCTCAAATATAGCCAAACTACATGCAATATATGTAAATTGTGTTTTTTTGTATGCATGGCTGTATCTGTATATAGTCTGTATATTTGTAGCTTAAATAGATATATGACTATCGTAATCATGACTATAATATATGTTTATAGAGGGCAGAAGGAAATACACAAAGATGTGAAATGCAGTAAATTGTACAGGAAAATTAATTTTCAAGTACAGCCACATTCAGCAGTCCAACAAGAATGCAAATGACTATAAATATGAACATTTGGTTATATTACATAATAATATGGCCATCATAAGAATATCTCGTTTGTAGTACAGACATCCAGCCATTAACATACCTGGCATTATTCGTTTCACTCTTTTATGTTCTATTTATGGTTATGTGCAGTTAGATCTGTCACGGTTAGTGCATTTATATTATGTGCTGATATTTAATATTTAAATTATTTAATACCACTTTATATGTGCTGATATTTGTGCCATTTTGATATATTGACTCTTATATGGTATATATATGAGCAAATTTTGGTTATTTTGTCTTCAATGCCTTGGAATCATGGATTATAATCTTGAAAATGTTGTTTTTCTTTAAAATTTAAATATTTGATGTATTTTTTAGCAAACCGATTCATTAAATTCAAATCGGCCGATTTATGACCGATTCATTACCAATTCCGATTCCGATTCCGAGTTGACCCTTGACCGATTCCGATTTTTAAAACTATGCTTCAGCGCTCCAAAATCCTTAGCTTCCTTCAAGGTCTCATGAAGCCATTTAGGCTTCCTCTTCCCTGAGGTTGCTCCCAAACTGGTTCGTCATCATCTGAAGAAGTCCCAGAAACCTGTGTTTTAGGAGCTGGTGAACCAACCACTGGTGAAATTTGTGATCCGGTAGCTATGTATGGTGAACCTGTGCCCTGACAACTAAAACCTGTCCCGAAAGTACCTGTTGGTTGAACCAGTGAACCTGTTGATCCTGTGCCTATAACCTGTGGTCTAGTAACCTCAGAAACCTATGAACCTGTACTTTGTATTGAAGTTACTTGTGAAGCTGCCTGAGGCGTGGGAACCTGCTGCTCCTCCTGCAATGGCTCTCTGGACTTCCTGAAGGCCTGTTCCTCCTCAAATCTCACTTCCTGCCTCACGACAAGATAAACACGGAAGGCCTTCGAAGTCTCATCATATCCCACAAAGATGCCTCTCTCTGCAGTGGGCTCAAGCTTTGTCCTCTTCTCAGAAGGGACATGTGAAAAAGTCAGGCAACCAAATATGCAAAAATGACTCATTTCAGGCTTCTTGCCTGTGAACATCTCCTCAGGAGTCTTGCTCCCTAAGGCACGATGGGGACTCCTGTTTTGAAGGTATACAGATGTACTACATGCCTCTGCCCAAAGAAAGAAAGGAAGTGACTGATCATGTAACATGGCTTTCGCTGCTCTAACAATAGATTGGTTCTTCCTTTCCGCTACTCCATTCTGCTCAGGAGTGTATGGTACTGTCAAATGTCTTCGAATGCCCTCCTCTCTGCAATACTCATCGAAGTCCTTGGAGGTATACTCACCCCCGTTATCTGATTTGAGTGCCCGAATCCTCCTCCCAGTCTGGTTCTCCACAAGAGATTTGAACTCTTGGAACCTCTGCAAGACCTCCTCAGATTTCTTGCTCCGCAGGAAGTAGATCAAGGTCTTCCTGGAATGATCATCGATGGATATTGCATAATACTCGAACCCTCTCAGAGAAACAAATGACATAGGACCACACAAATCAGAATGCATCAAATCAAGCACCCCTGCTGTCCTGCTATCATTGCTCAGAAAAAAACAGTCTTAGTGTACTTTCCCTAAGCAAATCCTCTGCATACATCACTGTGCTCAGTGCTGAACTCAGGAAATCCTGTAACCATGTCCCTCAACATCCTCAAAGCTAGATGATGCAAATGAGCCATTCCCCTATGCCATAGCTCACAAGCTCACTACTGCTGCTATGTGTCAAAGCATGTGGGGCTGAAATAAGAGTTTGTATAGTTTTCCACATCTGACTCCAATGGTGTAAGAGGCAGATGGTCCTACAGTCTTGGGGAATACACGCACATGTCCATCGAGGAAAGACACCCCAAGTCCCTTGTTCTCAATCATGGAATCAGAGGAAGATCCTACTGTCCTGCCAACCACCATGTAAGCACCAATTCTGTGCCTGATGATGTCATCTGGAAAATTAGTGAAGCTCAGGCTGGCCTATCGTGAGAGAAACCTGAGTGCTCCTTGCTGATGAACTTTCCTAATATCTAAGGTCATTGGGTCCCTTGTGGAGAGAAACCTGGTGGTGGGCGCCTGCGTGCAAGGTCTTTGCGGGGAATGTGAAAGGGCAGCTGTTTGATTGGCACTTAGAATTGAATAGGATATTCTTTCTAAAGCCACATACTCTTTTCCAGTTTCCATTCTTGATAGTTCTTGGGGCACTTATAGTAATTACTAATATTCATAGGGAGAATTATTTTCATTTTCAAATTTCAGTATGTGTCCATCACTCAGTGACACATTATATCCCATAACCAAACCATATAAATATATGTTTAAACATTTTACTTTTGTATTTGACTTAAATGTGCCTTATGCATTAGGCACTCTCTTGATGTAATATACATGATTGTTTAGCATTCCCAGTAAATGCTTTTTGGTTCATTGTGGACATAATATAATCAAATACTCTATTTCTTTCTCTTTCTCAAGAGACGGATTTAGGACATTGAACACAATGCAAATGAATGGGCGCCTGCGTGCAAGGTCTTTGTGGGGAATGTGAAAGGGCAGCTGTTTGATTGGCACTTAGAATTGAATAGGATATTCTTTCTAAAGCCACATACTCTTTTCCAGTTTCCATTCTTGATAGTTCTTGGGGCACTTATAGTAATATTCATAAGGAGAATTATTTTCATTTTCAAATTTCAGTATGTGTCCATCACTCAGTGACACATTCTATCCCATAACCAAACCATATAAGTATATGTTTAAACATTTTACTTTTGTATTTGACTTAAATGTGCCTTATGCATTAGGCACTCTCTTGATGTAATATACATGATTGTTTAGCATTCCCAGTAAATGATTTTTGGTTCATTATGGACATAATATAATCAAATACTCTATTTCTTTCTCTTTCTCAAGAGACGGATTTAGGACATTGAACACAACGCAAATGAACGAGTGTACCTTGAGTGACACTAAAAGTCACACATATCTACAAACAATGCATCTGTTGCATATCTTGAAACAGAAACATCATCATATATAACTTTCAAACAGTGAATCTGACATAATTGAATTGGGCTGAAACTATGAGTAGCATATTGGAGCGATTTGCCATTAACTTATAACCCAAGAGATGGTGTTGTTCAATATGAAAGAGATATCATACTGCTCTTGTATTTTATGTTTACCAACAGAGTTATATGTTGAATGTTGTAATGTCTGATTCACTAAAGATTTTAATCTTTTCTGCCTTAATAGAAAATTCAACATGTCATCAAATAAGAACCTTTATCCAGTGAATCTGAGAAACATGAGTTGATCTTTAGAAGATAAGGAAAACATAAATGTATGCTATGTTAAATTACCATGAATTTGTGAGGTTATATAAAACAAATATAGTTAATTGGTGAACTGATTACACAAGGAAATGCATTGGCAATAGGTAGAAACTCAGGACTTCAGACGCATCTTCAGTTCAAGTTTATGATGGAATAAAATGTTTCACTGGCACGTTAAAACTTAAAAGCGAATATCTGTTAATCATACATTGAATATTTCATAATAAAATGAGTAATATACTATTATTATTGATATGATGTGCATAATAATTTCTATTCTCATATATGCCAAATACGGATAAATAAATGCAACTGAAAATAGAAATTACTAATTGCACTAAAAATAGAAATGTACCTTACAATGCAAGACTTGATTGCAATGGAGAGTAAATGGAAGTGCCTAATCAAACAAATAAAAACCTATTGCAAACAACAGGTTAAAAGCTGATTCCATTTACGAAGAAATACCAAGCCAAGCCAAAAATAATTGCAACATTAACTAATAAACAGGCTTCATCAGTGACCTATGGCTAATTGGAGCAGAACAAAACCAAAATCAATTCAAATTAATTGAAAGAGTTCATGGTCTTCCAATAGGTTTTTTTCGCAGCCAATAAGAAAATGGGTCCCTAATGGCACTAACAGTTGTCTTCAAAATGCCAAGAAATGTGAGGGCACAAATATGTTATTTTTCTGGTCAAGTCAATGTACAAATATTTTACTCTTTCTTTTGATATCTAATGCTTGAATGTGTCATATCTTTTGATGTTGATAATCGTCCTGATAAGGTTAAACCTGATAACGAATACCAGATAGCTTGCTAGGCTTTAACTGGTTCATGTTGGCATGTCTAGAATCTACAATATGATGCATTTGTTTTCCATCAGATGAGATGAACCTGCCAAGGAGTGTAACCTGATTGATATCGTGTATCTGAGGATGATGGCATTTAATCTTGCCCTCTTTTGCTAACCTGTCTATTTACGTCAAATGTACTTTCTGAAGAATTAGTGCAAGAAGGATTTACTGGGAATGAAACAATGATTTTCTGGTCTTCTTCTGAAAATTCAGGACTTGCATCAGTAGTCCAACCAGTATTTATATGTTTTAAACATTTTCATGCTACTAAAACATAAGATCTTCAAGCTGTTTATTGCCTGACTGGGCTTGGATTTAGGCATTATAGTGGTGGAGAGAAACATACAGTAGACACATAATGAGCTAACTTCCTTATTTCTTTTTCAGGATGGAGAGAAGCTAGGGTACGAGACTGAAGCTTTCGCAGTTTATGATACAATGCGGTAGTGTCCTGCTATAAACTTATCCTTATGTAATTTGGATTTTTTGGTCAATCCTATTTCATTGTTTTATGCTAAGTGGATGATCATATATCAAGTAGGTTTACACAAATATTATCTTTAACTATCAAATTCTGTAATGTCCTAGGTCTACACAGAACCCCTTTGGTGAGCATGGGTTCAACATTTCATGTAACCTAAGTAGGTCCATGGAGATAAACAGCTTTGCTCACACAATTTTTGCAGGTCCCAAAGGTGGAAATCCAATGAATACAGAGAATGGCCATACTTAGGAAATGAGAGTAGCAGTGCGCTTATACACATTTGTTAATGGAGTAACTGTAAAGCAGAATTTGAAGCATATATGCTCTACGCAAGGCGCATATGATATTCTACCTTTTCTTATTGCAAAATTACTTTTATATATTTGAAAAAGAGCTTATGAAGTCTAGACTTTGCATCCCAGTTTGTTTTGCAAATCCTCTCCTTGGGAGTTTACCATAACTCATTTTGTGAATTAATAGAATTTATGAAATTGGATCTATCAGATGTCTCAAGATGAGAGAAGACTGTTAACTCCATAGTTATAACAAGTATAAGGGATGGATGGACTGGGGAATAGAGGCATGAGTTATGGGGATAGCTGGAGAGTTCCCGAAATTTCAGGGGATAGTTTAGGGGATAACACACACACTTTTCAAATGATTAGTACTACTGATTACAAATATACATTGTAAAATCCAATTATACAATTGTAGAAAATTGGAACTTGAAATAGTTGAATCAACATTTTTTCATTAATAGTCAAAATAAAAGTACAATGATACATCAATAGCAGATATACTTCATCATTATACCTGATAGGATCCCAACAATACATTATAAACTTATAATCTCTTCAAACTCAGATTGGTTTTAGTTTTTCATTAATTAGCAAAATATATTTACAATGACACATCGATAGCATATAGATGTCATTTTCCAAGTCACATGACATGAGGACACTAGACAAATAACATGGGACATGGAGGACACAGAAATACGAGTATCTGACACAGGACACGATGACCCCAGAAAGATGACACAGGGACACGCACACACACACACACATATATAAATTATATATATTAAATAAAGTTACAAATACAAATATAAAATTGAAATATAGACATAAAGATCCAATTTTTTTAGAAGCTAGAACACTTGGAATCCCTTCAAATCTTGATTTTACCGTTTACCTGCACAATGAAAGCCTGTTAGAGCTCTTTCCCTCTGCTGAATTTGGAAAAAATGAATGACAAAATCACTTTTTAAAGGCCCATGGGTGTCTTTTTCTGCCCACACATGCTGGACATGCAGGACACTGTCAGGGATCGTGTCCTATTGTGTCCATGTTGGCATGTGGAATACGGACATGGAGCCCCTAAGGAACGTGTCCTGTTTCCTAGGTCATTATTGTATCAGATAGGATCCCAACAGTACACTATAGTTACTTCAAACTCAGATTGGATAGCATTGTAGGTCTTTTTGGGGGCTATCTTTTTTAAGTTACTTTTTTTGAAAAATACAGCTCATATTAACAGAGAAAAAACCGGATATGAGAATAATTAAAAGTTACAACTGGCATCAATTCTATCCAAAGGGCGTATTAATTTTAACATGTTAATTCGGGTTACTATATATAAAAGAAAATAACAATCTCTTTTCTTGATTTTTTTTAATGTAAGTTGCTGCAGTGGACACCCAGACTTACCCTTCAGGGGTAGGGCGTGCTCAGACATCCACTTTACCAAGGGATGTTTATGAACTGGCCTCTTTTGGCAGGGGTTGTTCTGGAAACATCCTTATGCTGTCCCATGGGAAAGGCAACTACGGGGGACATCCCCACCCTGTTGGGGACACAAGATATATGCCTTGTGAAATGCTGATCTATACTGTCAAAAAAGTCTTTTATCATTTTGTGAGTTCTTCTAGCTGTTTCTATTGGCTATAAATTCTGCTTGTTGCATCAGTGTTGGAAACATCGGCATTGGCAAAAACTTACTGAGGGTCTTGACCTCGGGATACCAGAAACATCGGGGCAAACCCCAAAAAGGATTACAAATAACAAAATAAATTCTTTTTTGTCAATTAAAAAAAATATAAAGGAACAAGTCACAACAACATCAAATTCTCTAATTATACACAGGTTGAACAGAGAGGAAACAGAACATATGAGAAGGAAAATCACCAAACTATTTTTCATCAAATTACACATCTCTTCTTACATATTTACAAATGGGAAAGGGAGAAGTTACATAACTTCTTGTTTATTTATTACAAATTCTAAATTACGTAATGAACTATTTAATTACATACATGAAATTCTAAAGTCTAATAAATGACCATCATTTAATAATTACACTAATTTCCTCATTTAATGGTCATTCTGTGAAATACACCAAGCTTATCTCTAAACTTGACAAACTTATCTTGACCAAGTCACTTGGTGAAGATGTCTGCTGTCTTCTTTTGTGTGGTACAATATTGATATTCAACCTCTTCATCTTCTACAAGCTGCTGGATGAAATGACAATGTACATCTTATATGTTTGGTGTGCTCATGAAATACTGGATTCTTTGCTAATTTTAGAACACTTTGATTGTCACATAAAAGTACTGTTTGCTTGGTTTATTCAAGCATGAAATTTGCAAGTATTCATCTAAGCCAAATAGCCTCACATGCTATTTGTGTGAGAGGTTGCTTAAAATTTTCAACCTATGTGGAAATACTTTGTTATCGAACACACTGAAGGATGTGCCACTAACAAAAAATATCCATTGGTTGTATATAAGGTCAAGTACAAGGAAAATGGCACACTTGACAATCACAAAGCAATGCCAGTCACAAAGGGCTTTGCTTAGCACTAAGCAATAAACTATGAAGAAACATTCACTCAAACTACCAAGTAGGTTACAATCAAGATAATTCTAGTCCCCTTTGCTCATTTTCGTTGGTCTATTTATCAAATGAAAGTTAAGAGTGCATTCCTCAATGGTCATTGGAGGGCGAGGTTTAAATGTATGAAATTCAAGGCTTTTAAGTTGTTTTAAAGGAATATACATGCAGATTGGTTAAGGCTATTTATGGCCTCAAGCAAGTGCCAAGAGCTTGGTACATCAAAATTGACAAACATTTGCAGAATAGTGGATTCAGAAAAAGCTTTTCTAAATCCAATCTTTACATCATGATGGTGATGTGGTAATATTAGTGGTATATGTAAATAACATCATCATCAATTATCAAGGTAAAAATCAAATCCATTTTTGACATGAGAGACTTAGGCCTCCTACATTATTGTTTGGATGTAGAAGTTTTGCAGACCAACAAATGAGTTTTTGCTTCACAAAGAAGTATGCCAGAGGTCCTTTAGACAGGTAGAAGATGGTTCCGTCTTGAGTGTAAAATTTTATCTACAGCTATGGAGAAATGGCTGAAACTTTCAACTAAATCCAACTCAAAATCAGCAAATGATTGTTTACAAGTAACTACTGGGAAGTTTGATTTATCTTACAACCACTAGGCCAGATCTTACTTTCGCAATCAGTGACATACCCAGGTTTATGACAAACCCTAAAATAAAACATTGGACAGCAACAAAAAGGGTTTTGAGATATGCTAAAGGTACAATAGATTTTGGATTATCATATAGCGAAAATGAAGCACTTCAGTTACTTGCTATACAGATTCTGATTAAGCAGGATCAGTGGATGATCAGACATCAACAACCAGTTACAAGTTCAGTTTCAGAGCAGGTACTGCTTCATTTATTAGCAAGAAAGAACATGCTTTTCACTTTCCTTTACCAAGGCAAAGTATCAGTACACCAATGTATTATGTAGTTAAAACCCTTGGTAGTTTGAGTGAATGTTTCTTCATAGTCTATTGCTTAGTGCTAAGCAAAGTCCTTTGTGACTGACATTGCTTTGTGATTGTCAAGTGTGCCATTTTCCTTGTACTTGACCTTATACACAACCAATGGATTTTTTTGTTAGTGGGCACATCCTTCAACGTGTTCGATAACAAGTATTTCCACATAGGTTGAAAATTTTAAGCAACCTCTCACACAAATAGATCAAAGATCGGTATACCAAGGTATTATGTGGTTAAAACCCTCAAAAGGAAAATACTTTACATATGAGTTTCTCACAATCCAATCATTCATTAGCTAATGACCCTCCTGTTAAAGACAGTGCAGCTGGGAGCCCTTTCTCAAGGAGGATGGTACCCTAGTCAGTTAACTAGGGCAAAGTAAGACCCTAGAAGATGACATAGTTGGATACACAAAAAGATCAACAACAGAGGAGGCTACCTCTCACTCCAGTACAGAATGTCCCGATGCAGAGGGAGGATGATGTTCTGCTTCAGAGGGAGTGACTACAGTAGACCTCAGAGTTCGAGAATCTTGACATGATTCTTGGTGTGAGATCAGATGGGATATTCCTTGGTGAAGGAAAGTATGCAGTAGAGATTTTGAAGAGATTCAAAATGATGGATTGCAAGGCTATTGCCACACACATGGCATTAAACTTGAAGTTGCTTTGTGATCCTACTTCAGATTTAGTTGTTGCCACAATCTACAGGAAGATGATTGGTTTGATGTTTTGTGGTGAACACTTTGTGCCAGTACATGGTGTTAGTTTTTCTTAGATCTTGTTAGCTTAGTTAGGATCTTTATCTAAAAGAATAACAAGTACAACAATATGCATAAGATATAACAGATACACAAGACGCAAAGATTTTCACCGAGGAAACCATAAAGAAGAGAACCCCGCAAACTTCCTCAGAATAGTACAGTCACAAAGACTGTTGTGTCATAAGATGATCAAACCCAATAATAAGAAGTCTTCGACAACTATTTATCTCTCCTCTCTTGTCTCTCTCTCTCTCATGCGAACTTGAGTGAGTGTGAGGTGTGTATAAATGAGGGAGGACGTCTCCCTATTTATACTAATCAAGTGACTGACCTATTACATGACCGAGGCCGACTTGTTACCCTAATAGGGCCGACTTCGCTTAGAGAGACTACAAATACACATTACATGATGTTACACTGGGGACTATTGCCTCGACTTACAACAGAGGTTGTACCTCAAGGTCTATACACAATAATGACATACCGAAAGGGGGTAAACACATCTCCGATGGGGGTACAACAACATACAATGATAATATACATCAAAATATCTTCCGAAGTTACAAATACATCAACACTCCCTCTTAACTAGGAAGGTATTCTCTCTCTTCCACAATCATCAACACATCTGATCCAGTCATCATCACAAAGTCATCATCACAGAGTCATCATCATAGCTGCTTCCATCATCATCTTCTTATTGATCATTGAAAGGTACTATCTGTCATTGGAAGTTTCTATAGAGCCAAGCCTTTTTCATGCTGGGTGTAGGCCTAGTCCTTATCCAGATCTTCATCACATTTATGAGCAATTCAACGCGTAGGAACAATCCACGACCTTCTTTACATTGCCACAACAATAACCTACGTCTCCTACCTTTATCTCGTTGTATCCAGATCATTTATTTTGTCTTGCACAAAACAAAACAAAACACACAGAGCACACAGAGCACATCCCAGATGCAGACCACCTGCGTTCTATCACCATAGTAGTATGCTAGGATATTTCATGTCATTAAGACAACCTGTAACATCTACTATGCAAGAATCACCTAGGAGCACACTCAACGCATTATGTCTCTCCATGGCCAACCTGTGTTCTACCAGTAAAGGATAATCGCCTAGGTGCACCTCACGTGGCTCGTGACCTTATCATCTCCAACATGGGAACACACACATATCTAGGTATATATGAAGGGACTGATTACGACCGAACAACTTGCTACACCAAGGCTTTTACGTTCCAGGTCAACCTCAAGGACTTATTACATCTAAACAACCTGCGTCTAGGATCTTTTACGTTTAGACAACCTTCGGGGCATATTACATCCAAGTAACCTACGTACCACACCAGCGTTGTTTTTACTCTCGGACAACCCACAAGAATTATTACATCCGAATAACTTGCGTACCATGCCAGGCCTCATATTTACATTCAGATAACCCGTCTTAGGACTGATTACGTCTGAGTAACCTGCGTATCATGCCAGGAAACGCATGACTACCTACAAGACTGATTACGTTTGAGCAACCTGCTACACCAGCATCTTTTCCGCTTAGACAACCCGTGTCATTTCTGATGTGAGATATCATGCATCTACGTCTTCTAGTCTCTCGCTATTTCTAGCATAGAAACATATCAGGACTGATTACATCCAAGGATAGCCTAGGAGCTTCGCCAGGACTTATTACATCCAAGGACAACCTACAACAGTGATTACGTCCGAGCAACCTACGATCTTCGCACTTTGTCTATGCTAGAACTCATCACTCCTTCTTTCGAGGGGTCTCGTTCTAGATCACACCAAATCTTTCTCTGAAGTATTCTAACTTCACTTTGTCTAGAGGCTTGGTCAACACATCGACTATCTGCTCGTCCGTTGCCACGTAATGAAGCTTCATTGCTCCTTTCTACACCATATCCTTGATATAGTGGAACTTGATCTCTATGTGCTTTGACTTGTCATGCAACATAGGGTTCTCTGACAGCTTCACGCAACTTTGATTGTCGCAGAAGATAAAGTTACATTTAACTGGAGATCAAACAAGTTAGACAGTAGCTTCCACAACCACACTGCCTCGCAACTAGCTGAGCAAGCAACAACATACTCTGCCTCGGCTGTACTCAACGCCACGCATGGTTGCTTCCTGCTAAACCAAGAGATCATGCCAAATCCCAAATTGAAGCAACAACTCGAAGTGCTCTTCCTATCAGTGTCGCTACTTGCCCAATCCGAATCAACATAACCGTGTAGGGTAATCTTCTGATTCACATCATACTTGAGCCCATAATCCAATGTACCTTTTAGGTACCTTAATACATGCTTTGCAGCTATCAGGTGAACATGTCTCGGATCCGACAAGAATTGGCTCAGGGTGTTCACAACAAAGCATATTTCGGGTTTTGTATTCGTCAGATACATCAATGAGCAAATCATCTGATTATGCATCGTGGCATTAACCGATTCAGATGAAGCATCACATAGAAGCTTCAAGTTTGATGCCATAGGTGTGGCTATTGCCTTGCAGTCCAACATTCCTAATCTCTTCAAAATCTCCACTGTAGAGTTCCTTGAATTCTTCCGAGGTGAATTCTCCACCATTATCTGACTGCAAAGTCTTGATCTTCCTGTCAGTTTGGTTCTTGTCCAAGGCTTTATATTCGTTGAACTTATTGAATACTTCATTTTTCCCTTTCAAGAAATATATCCAAGTCTTACGTGAGAAATCATCTATAAAGGAAACATAGTACACATACCTGCTTAATGAGCTAGAAGACATGGGTCTGCATACATCCAAGTGTACTATCTCCAGTATTCCTTTAGCCTTGCTTTCACTGCTGGGAAATGTCTTCTTCGCATTCTTTCCTTGTGCACATCCTTTGCAAATTCCTTCATGCTTTGCCTGGATCTCTAGAAGTCCAGAGAGTGCTTTGCTTGCCATCGGTAGTGCTCTGTAGTGCACATGTGCAAGCCTTCGGTGCCATAGTTCACTTGGTTCTATTGACTCATGAACCGATGCTTGTTCAGGCTATCCTTTTAGTTTGTACAAGCCACCGTCTTCTTCTCCAATCATTGTTGCATCATCTATTGTCTTTCCTTTAGGCCACACTAGAACTTGGCCATCGATAAATGCAACTCTCATTCTCTTTGCATCTAGTGCAGAGATGGAGAGAAGTTTCTTCTTCAAACCTGGAACATACATCACATCCTTCATCTTTAAGGATTTCCCGGAGTCTAGCTTGTATGAAGCTACTCCACTCCCTTTTATGGGGTATTGATAATCATCCCCAAGTTTCACCTTGCGAGGTGACTCATGCTCAGACATATTAACAAATGATTCCTTCTAGCCAATCACTACTCTTCATGTGAGATAGTGCCCGTAAGTGCTCTGGTTAGCACATACTCTTCATCTGAATCATCCTTTTCTCTTTGAATTTTTTTGTTGTTGGTTCATTGTCTTCGACAACATGAGCATGGTGTCTCTTTTTCTTGAGGGGACAGTCTCTTGCAAAGTGTCCATTTTCATCACAAGTATAGGATCGAACATTGGAAGGATCTCTCTTGATCTTCTTTTGTTTCTTGTCCTTCTTGTTGTGATGATAGTTCTCCTTCTTCTCCTTCTTGCAGTTCTTCCTGGTGTGAACTGTGAGAGCTTGATCTTTAGTTGCTCCCATCTTCTCTTTTCTTGTTAAGAGTCGAGCTTCTTCTTGTTTGCATTCTTCTCGGAGTTTGCTGAAAGAGATCAACCTCCTTCTTGCACAGATTCCTTGAACGAATGAGTCCCATGATGTAGGGAGACCATTCTAGGTAGTAATCACAATTTCTCTATCTTTGACATTTTCTTCAACTGCTTCAAGTTGTTCTTTGATTTGAGCAACCCTTGTGAAGTAAGAATGTATAGTCTTTGAGTTCTGTATCTTCACATTCTTCAACTGGTTCCTCAAAGTCATCTTTCAGTTGATGTTCTTTCCTTTGAACATCTTTGTTAAAGCATCATATAATGCCTTCGGTGTCTTCAAGGAAGACAAATGGGGGATGAGGTGATCCTTAATAGAATCTGCAATGATTCTCTTGGCCTTAGCCAAGTTCTTCTTATGAGTAGCCTTAGCCTCATCTCCCTCTAGTTCTGGAACTTCTCCAGTGATGTACTGATCCAAATCATTTTCTTCAAGGATCAGGGAGATTCTGTACTTCCATGCTCAGAAGTTATCAACCCCTCCAAGCTTGTCCTCAAGTTGAGTATGGTGAGTCTTCTTTTCAAATGAGAACCTCAATGGAAATAGCGAAGATTTAGATCTTATCGATTTGAGGTGTCCGATCTGGCTCCAAAGCTGGGTGACCTAGAGTTTGTCAGAGAAACCCTAATTTTCCAAACTTGAAGTTTGGGATTTCTGTTTGGACAGAAAGATGTGTCTCCTTGAGGCAAGTTTCTTGGCAAGGTCCTTTCCTGAAGACTGAGGTGGGAAGCCTTTGAACTTGATGCCCTAGTTTTTCCCGGCACTAGTGATAGGGTCAAAATTGAAACTTCTTCAATTTTGAAACTCCATCTACCAAAAGATGCGCCCTATTGAGGCGAGTTAGCCTAGCCCTCTTTTCTTGATGATCCATGGAGAGAAGACCTTGAACTAGGAAGCCCTAGTTTTTGCTGCTGCACATTGCCTTCTTTCAGAGAGGCTCTGAGATCATGTTAGTTTTTCTTAGATCTTGTTAGCTTAGTTAGGATCTATATCTGAAAGATTAACAAGTACAACAATATGCATAAGATAGAGTAGATACACAAGACACAAATATTTTCACTGGGGAAACCATAAAGGAGAAAAACCTGCAAACTTCCTCATAATAGTACAGTCACAAAGACTGTGTCATAAGATGAATAAACCCAGTAATAAGAAGTCTCCAACAACTATCTATCTCTCCTCCTTTGTCTCTCTCTCTCATGTGAACTTGAGTGAGTGCGAGGTGTGTATAAATGAGGGAGGACGCCTCCCTATTTATACTAATCAAGGGATTGACCTATTACATGACTAGGGCCGACCTATTACCCTAACGGGGCTGACTTCTCCTAGAGAGTCTACAAATACACATTACATGATGTTACTCTGGAGGCTATTGCCTCGACTTACAAAAGAGCCTCAAGGTCTATACACAATAATGACATCCCGAAAGGAGGTAAACACTTCTTCGATGGGGGTACAACAAAATACAATGA
Organism: Pseudotsuga menziesii; assembly: GCA_001517045.1. Lineage (NCBI taxonomy): Eukaryota > Viridiplantae > Streptophyta > Pinopsida > Pinales > Pinaceae > Pseudotsuga > Pseudotsuga menziesii. Next base: position 181,750 of record LPNX011087128.1, on the reverse strand, counting down.
TAATAAACATTATAATATCTTTCGAAGTTACAGATACATCAACACATGGTGGAGTCGAGGCGTGTTCACATGGTTTCGACAAAGCATGTGCTGAGGTTCCTGAAGGGTACGATTGAGTATGGCCTCAGATATGCGAGAGATAAGAGGATCTTCCTGCAGGGATATGTTGGCTCCGATTGGGATGGTAGTGTTATAGATAGGAAGAGCACTTCATGGTGCTGCTTCAACTTGAGGTCTGGCATGATTTCTTGGTGCAACAAGATTCAGCCGAGCGTATTTTTTGTTCAACAAGTTATGAGGCAGTGTAACTTTGAAAGCTACTTGTGTGACTGTTCGATGTTGAGTTAGAGATGATTCGTGTATTTCACAACAAGTCAGAGCACATCAAGATCTGATATCGCTATATCTAGGATATGGTGCTAAGAGTAGTGAAGCTCCAGTATGAGGCGACAGTCGAGTAGATAACCGATGTGTTGACCAAGCCGTTAGCGAGAGTAAAGTTCGAGTACTTTAGAGACAAGCTTAGTGTTATCCAGATCAATGTTCCTCGAAAGAGGGAGTGATGTGACATGTTCGGAAGATGCAGGTGCACCAGGGCTGTATCTGCATGGACGAAGACGTAGGTGGTCCAAAAGAATGTAATGCATCAAGGATGCTCCTGGGCTATATCTTCATGTACGAAGACGTTGGTGGTCCATAGGTCATAAAGCATCTGGGGTGCGCCTGGGTTGTATCTGCATGGACGAAGACGTAGGTGGTCCGAAAGGACACTCCTGGGCTGTATCTCCATGTACAAAGATGCAAGTTGACTGAGAGAGAGTCGTCATAAAGCATCTGGAATGCGCATGGGCTGTATCTACATGGACGAAGACGCAGGTGTTCTGAAAGGACACTCCTGGGCTGTATCTCCATGTAAGAAGACGTAGGTTGACTGAGAGAGTCGTAATACATTTGGGTTGTACCCACCGAGTGGGAGGTGTATGTAATATCCCAAACTGATATTCTACGGTTCTTTGCTACTCAGTTGTTGTTCATATACTCAATGATGTACAAAAAGTTGAATAAAAAGTGCATGCAAAATTTCCGTGCCCAAATGCCCTAAAATATAGCAAATCTGGAGAGTTTATAGGGTGGAAAGTTTGAGAAAGAAGTTGTACACTTACCGCTGATAACTAAGCTGATAGTAATCCAGAGATATGCTGCATGTATGTGGTGCTGAATAGGTGAGGTAATAGTGCTCCCTTTCTTCTGTTGACACCCAACTACAAAGGAGGCTCTCTCCCAGCTGAAGATGACGTTTTTTATGAAGGGGTGGTCAATTGTTGTTGAAACTTTGTAGGAATGATAGTCTCTTCTTCTCGAAGAGATAGGCTGGTGCATGCAGAGGATCTGACTCCTCAAAGACCCGTAGTGAATTGTTTTGCTGGAGAGGGTGACGTCTCCCCTTCTGCTGGGAATCTGTTGCTGGATGCCCTGAATGCACTGGAAATGAGCTGACGATCATCCAGTGTGATGTGCTAAGCCTGTTGAGAGATAGGGTAATAACATGCAGAGGAAAGACTGGGCTGAAGGGTCGCAACGAATCTTTCTGTGGTTTTCCAGCTATTCCCCAACTATACAACGTGAACTTGCAAATAGATAGTCGGTTGGTGCTGGATCACTGAATACAGAAGGATGCGGTGAATGTTGATAGTAGACTTGGATGGCCTACCCTGAAAGAGATTAGGGCAGATATATTTCACTGCTGAAACCCTTGTTAGTTGAAGACTTCATCTTCAACCCCAATTGTTTGTGTTGTTGCTAAAAAACTCCAAATCAACAATAATAATTATAGATGTCTTCTTTGGTCCAATAACCCTTCTTAAATAACTTAGCACGTACTTTTAGGGTTTGCATGCCATTTTTAGGGTTTACACGTCACTTTTGCATGCATTTCTAATTTCAAGTTGGCTTTAAGACTGAAGAAATGAGGCCTGCATGCTCTGCATCCTTTATGATATTAACTCTGATGGCATTCTTTACCATACTGATGACTTAATAATACTGAATTGATGTTCCTTTCTACTCCTAGTGATATTAGTCCTCAGTTATTCCCTTTTCTTTAATACTCGCTCGAACCTATGGGAATAAAATAGGTTAATGAGTGTCTCTGGTGATTTAATTAAAAGAGGACATTACAACGTAAATGTTCCTGGGATGTACCCATCAGGTGGGAGACACAGGTTAACTGAGAGAGAGAGACGTAATACATCTGGGCTATATCCACTGGCTGGAAGAAGCAGATGTTCTTGGGATGTATGCACTAGGTGGGAGACACAGGTTGTCTGGTGAACATGAGATATGCAGTTGGTTTGCTCTGCATATGGATAGTGTCATGTATGCTCCTGGGATGATCTTCATAGTGTGGAAGATGCAGGTTGTCCTGGGGACGTATTGTAGCAATGTTCCACGGGGACACGCCCCGTAGGGTCGGGGACGCGTTTCTCGCATTGCCTGCGTCCCAGAAACTTGGGGACTCCTGGAGAAATGTTTCCCCCTCCTCCATGCCCCTGATATTTTTTATTTTTATGTTTTCCCATTATTTTCACTTTTTACGATCCCTAATTGGTACTACTTAGAAAATAAAACAATATATTTAGTATTTACATAGCACAATTATGAATATACATCAAATGAATTGTTATTTTTGATATTTTATTTTATTTTTATAATTTTAGAGACATCCCCTCGTCCCCCCCGAATTTCCCCAAAATTTGGGGTGGTCTCCATGTGTCCCGAATGTGCGTTTCCCCGCTCCCGCGTCTCCCCGTCTCGGAAACTTGGGGGAACATTGTATTGTAGGCATACGAGACGATGAGATGATCTAGATATGACGGGATAACAGTAGGATACACAGGTTATTGCTTGGGCAATGCAAACAGAGGACTTGGGCTATACCTAATTGATGGCTTGATGATGATGAAGCCTTAGATGGGATCTAGGCCTACATCCAACATGAAAAAGGGCTAGCTCTGTAGAACTTCTAAGTAGTGTTTTTAAAACCGGCCGAGCCGAAACTAGAACTGGCTGGTTTGACTAGCCAACCAAAAGAGGAAATTGAACCGGGACAAAACTCGGGTTGGGGTCCGGTTTGGTAACGAACCGACTGGCATGAAGCCTGAACTGGCCGGTTCCTTACCGAATTAGACCAATTCGGTCGAGTTTGTCATTAACTGGCCAGTCTGATGTTGTTTCTCCTCCGCGGGCCTGAACTTGTAAAAACACAAACTAATATTTTTTTTAAAATAAAAATGTTCTTTTAAATAAAAATTAAGAAAACCTAGCCCTAAAATGTGGCTCTTTGCTTCATAGTCACCTTATCCAAATCTTGTATCTCTATTCAATAGAGCTAGTTCAATGAATAATTTGAGTATCCAAACTCCGTGAGAAAGAAAATGTAACAATCTGTTGGCATGCATTCAATTAGAATTTGTTGGTGATAGATATATCCTCTATGCTGATTTCGACCTCCAGTTCTTATATATTTCCCTTGACTATGAAAGAAGCATGTTAGGTAAGTAGGTAGACTTCTCAACATTAAGTGCAGATTCATAAACAATTAATTGTGATTTTCATGACATGCCTAGCTCACATGCTTTGGCAAGTATAATATATATATGAGAGATTTTGCATATTATGTCTCTAATCATCTAATGGCTTGAAATCATATTTGAGAATGTTAATTTAATTTTTGTCATTAAAATTGTATTTTTTTTTGTATTATTTAATAGCCTAGTTCATTGAAATCAAACCGCTCCGGTTCATTACCGGTTTTGGTTCCGGTCCGAGTTGACCCTTGACCGGTTCAACTCCCGGTTCTGAGTTTTGAAACCTTGCTTCTAAGGACGTATAGATTCGAGAGATGTCACTAGTCAATGATCGACAAGATGAAGAGTTGTTGTAGCAGTGATAATGGTCCAGTGATGATGATCCAACGATGATGATGTCCAGAGATTGTATCCAGTTGTGATGATGACCGGGTCGGAAGAATACCTTCCTTGTTAAGAGGGAAGGGAATGTTGTTGATAATGTAACTTTGGAAGATATTCTTCATTGTATTATTTGTATTATTATTATTATACTTTATTGTACCTCCTTTTGGGGATGTTTTCCCTCCGATCAGAGATGTCATTAATGTAATTGGCATGTAAGAGTCGAGGTAAAACCTCTGTTGTAAGTCGGGGCAAACCAACATCTGAACATAGTCTTTGTAACCATAAAACGTCCTTATTTGCTCGAGTGGCTGTCATATGCTCCACTTTTGTATTTGAAAGTGCAACTGCAACCTGCCTCTCGGTCATCCAATTGACTGCTTGATCAAATAGGTTAAACACACAATGACTTGTAGATTTCCGACGATCAAGATATCCATCCTATTGTGCATCAACAAAACCTTGTACATCCAATACTCTGTTTGGTCAAGTTTTCCTTTATAGCAGATTGCATAATCCAAAGTTTCAGGCAAATATCTGAAAACCCGATTTACAACAGTGCAATGTTCTTTCCCTAGGTTAGACATATATACCACATATTGTCAACATATAATACAACATATATATGAACAACATATTGTCAACATATAATACGATGATAACAAAATAATCACCAGCCTGTTTGAGGTATACACACAATGATTCACTTTGTTTTGTGAAAATCCAAGTCTTGACTCCCGATACATAAGTATCAAACTTTTGATAAGACATCCCTGGTGATACATAAGTATCAAACTTTGGGCCATAGAAGAGTTTTTTTCAATGTTCCCCCAAGTTTCCGGAACGGGGGGACGTGGGAGTGGGGAAACGCACATTCGGGACGCATGGAGACCACCCCCAAATTTAGGGATATTCGGGGGGGACGTGGGGACGTCTCTAAAATTATAAAAATAAAAAAAAAAATCAAAAATAATAATTCATTTGATGTATATTAATGATTGTGCAATGTAAATACTAAATATATCAGTTTATTTTCTAAGTAGTACCAAGTAGGAATTGTAAAATGTGAAAATAACGGGAAAACATTAAAAAAAATTCCTAGAGGCATGGTTGGGGAGGGAAAGTTTCGCCCAGGAGTCCCCAAGTCCCCAGGATGCAGGAAACGTGGAAACGCGTCCCCGACCCTGCGGGCGCGTCCTCGTGGAACACTGGTTTTTTTTACCTGCAAACCTCTTGTAAAACCTTCTGGCTATGACATATAGATTTATTCTTTAAAATATCCATGTAATAATAATTTCTTCACATTCAATTATTCTATTTCAAGATCAAAAGAAACAACAGAGAAGAAATCTATTAGTGTTGGAAATTTCGGCAATTTAGAAATTTCACCTTATTTCTAGAAGGTTCCTCGGATATTAACCTCATAATTTTCTGGCCTAGGATTGATGTAAATTAAATTACAAACAACAATACATAAGTACAATACTTTCCTTTTGAACAGCCCTAAATTCCCGACAGTTAAGGATAAAAGACACCAACCACTAAGATAAGTTTCTAGCCCTTCTAGGGCAACTTAGCAGTCAATATTTGGGTCTGAAAACATTCTTCACAACATAAAGAACAGGAGTAAAATTAACCCCTTTATCTTCTTGCTTAGATGCCAAATCACTTAAAACTTTGCCCTTTTACTTATGTGCAACTAGGAAGATTATGAAGAGATGTAATTAGTAAAATATGAGGAATTTATGTAGCTGAATTCAAATATGAAATTGACATAAGATATGTATGGTTGAAAACTTCATATATAAGCTCAATGATGAAGTACATAGTAACATACCATAGCCTCCTCTCAAGGCTACAAAATCCAACCATGCAAAATGCCCTAGCGAGGGTAAATCATTCACCCTAGCTCCACCAAGAAGAACAAGTGCAAGAATCCCTCCAACACTATCTCCAAGGCAAGACATCCTCTTCTCTTCTTCTTCACAAGTCCACCCCAAGGTTTTCTCCCACAACCCTTGTCTGCAATCTCCAAGGGTAAAACCCTAACCCTAGAACTCCAAGATGCTCTAAGAAACTCCAAAGAGACCAAGAAACCCTAGTGTCAGAGAGAGAGAGAAATAAGTACATGTGAAAACTTATAGAGAGAGAGGACAAGTGTGCTCCACTTTTGGGTTAAATTTCTACACAAGAGTGAGAAATACATATGAATGAAAGTCTCTCCTTTCTCTACTTATGTGAGAGGTAAGGGAGGCCAACAATGCTATGTGGGCACAGGGCCTTATAGGCAACCTACGTGAGCCTTTTAGGCCACACAAACGAGACAACCACTCTAGAGTGCAAGTGTCATAGTCCAATGATGATGTCATGAACAGTAAGGAGTTCAAGGTGATGTAGCTACACAAGGCAAGTCCAATCCGCTCCATCTTGAGCCTCCACAGACCCCAGCTATCCTCTAAAGCAAAGTACCTCATTGGGGAAACCAGTCTTGCAAGAACATTGTTGGAGTCCTAGGTGTTCTCGAGCCATCTCCAACCCTCTAAACAGGGATTGAAGTTGCCACGTTGCATCTAAGGCTTGAATCCTTCCATGATGCACGATACTCCACATCAACTATAAGGTGTTCTCCCATTGAGTGAATCCTCCATGCGGCTATCATGAAGTGCTTCCATGATTCAGGCAAGAGATCTCCAATGCCTAAGGGAAGAATATTGAGCTAGTAATCAACTAAGGTCAAGCATCCACTTAGCAAGCTATCTCAAGTGTGCATATTCATCACGAATCATCTCTCCTGCTTCAATCCGTCTGAGACCATCCGAGAGTTGAACATACACCATGTACCCCAAATCTCATGAAACACCCCCAAACATGGTGTAAATACTTTCTGAGTAACTCATAAATCAAACGATAGAAGTTAACTTAGCAATAGTGGTGGCAAATTCACCAAAGTTCCCTCCATGTGGGAATAATCCTTTTGAAATGCAAATCTCATGCTGAAGACAAAATTTAGATTAAAAAAATATGTTTGTATTATAACTTCGATAGCCCTTGGTTACAATAAGAAATCTGATTTTTTATCTCTATATCGGTTTTTTTGAGGTTGCGTTACATAAGGTCATGACTCTTTATTTATTCTAACTATTCATCACAATTAACTTAGTTATGTTATTATATATATATGTATATATATAGATAGATAGATAGATAGATATTTTATGGTTATATAATTATTATATATATAACGTTGCCCTCTTCTTCTAAGATGCTTTGTCCTCAAAGCAAGGTAATGGCAGATATTGCTGAATGAACCTTTCTATTTCCCAGGAAGCGTCTTCGTCTGGACAATTCTTCCACTTAATAAGGTATTCTTTGATGATGCAAGAACGTAGTCTTCTTTCTTTGATGTTGATGATGGCTTCTGGTTCTAATACACGTTTCCCTTCTTCATCCAAGGTAGCAAGTGTCGTCTGAGCAGTTTGATGTTGACCCAATAATTTTTTTAGATTTGAGAGATGGAAACGTTGTGAATTCGACTCTTATTTGGTAACTTCAATTCGTATGCTACGGGGTTAATTTTTCGGGTAATTTGATATGGTTTGTAGAACTTGGGAGCTAGTTTATTCTTCCCTTGTTGTTTAAGTGACAATTGCTTGTATGGTTGAAGTTTCACAAATACCCAATCTGCTACTTCAAACTCTTGTTCTATTCTATGTCGATCTGTTTGCTGCTTCATACAATTGTGTGCCATAACCAGATTTCCCTTGAGGACTTGCATTATTTTCTGATTTTCTTCGAGTTGACTTTTTACTGCAGGTACTTTTGCATCACTTTGAAATATTTCCTTCCATCGGCGAGGCACATATCCATACAATGCTTGAAAATGAGTCATCTTGGCGGACGTATGATTGGTGGAGTTGTACCACCATTCTGCAAGATGTAACCACTGTAACCATTTACTCTGCTGGTTAGTGACGAAACTACGAAGATAGGCTTCCAAACACTTGTTAACAACTTCCGTTTGTCCATTTGTTTGGGGAAGATAGGTTGAGCTCATTTTAAGAGTGATCCCAGCTTGTTTGCATAATTCCTGCCAAAAATTGCTTGTGAATTTGGCATCTGTGACTAACGATGATTTTTGGAAATCCATGTAATTTATAAATATTTTTACAGAACACTTCAACGATTTGTTTAGCGGAGTCAGTTTTCTTAATACCCATAAAATTTGCATATTTTGTTAATCGGTCCACTGCCACGAAGATTTCCTCCCACTTCTGGCTTGGAATGTGAAGCGGGTGGAGCAACCCCGGGGTCATGATATTTTCTCTTTTGTTTCTTTAACAGATGTCGCATTCGGCTACATACTTTTGAATGTCTTTATACATCCCCTTCCAGTAGAAGGATTGCCTGACATTGTAGTAAGTTTTGAAAAAACCTACATGTCTTGTGGCTGGGGAATCATGAGATTCTGTTAACACCTTGGTCTTAAACCTAGATGTAGGGATTAAGTAGATCCTTCCTTTAAACCAGAGGATGTCATTCCTCCATTCTAATCTTAGACCTCGATTAGGATCATTGATTAAGGTGCAGGTGTCTGGGTCCTTGGCATATTTTCCTCGGATTTGATCTAACCAGTCTGGAACTGCAACTGAGATCGCATAAGCCTTGAATTCTTCATCATTTTGGGAAAGGGAATTAACAACTACATTGTCCTTCCCTTGCTTATGTAGTATCTCCATGTCAAATGTAGCAATATTTTCTATCCATTTCTGTTGTTCAGTTGAAAATGTCTGTTGTTGTAGGAGATATTGAAGACAGTTGTGGTGTGTTCTTATCAAGATTTTGCTCCCTAGGAGGTATTGTCGCCATTTGTTAGAGCATGTACAATGGCAAGCATTTCCTTATCATATGTGGATTTCAAACTCTCTCTTATTGAGCTTCCAACTTTCAAATGCTATGGCATGAACTTCTTGCATCAAGACTGCTCCTATCTCGAATTCTGAAGTATCGCACTCAACTACAAAGGGTTTGGTGAAATCCAAGGTTGCTTATACTGGTGTTGATGACATAATGGTTTTCAATGCTTTAAAACCTTTTTAGGCTTAGTCATTCCATCGAAATGATTTTTTTTTAATAAACCTGTTAAAGGGGCAGCCTTATGGGCGTAATGCTTCACATATCTTCGATAGTATCCTGTTAAGCCTAGAAACCCTCTTAATTTCGAGATGTTATTTGGTTTGGGCCACTCGGTGATTGCCTTAATCTTACTGGGATCGACTTTGATTCCTTTTGATATTATATGGCCAAGATAGTCCACTTTCGAACTTTTGATGTATATGAGTATATTATCAAAAAATACTAATACAAACTTTCGCAAATATGGTTGGAACAATTCGTTCATTGCAACTTGGAAAGTGGTGGGAGCGTTAGTTAATCCAAAGGGCATTACTTTGAACTCTGTTGCCCACCTATTTCGACTAGGTGGCAACTCCATGTACATGAAGATGTACATAATTGTACAAGTTGTACCTTGGAAAAATCTGAGGATTTTTCACTTCTGCAGGGCTATTGCCCCTTTGTAAAACAAAATG
>LPNX011087128.1:0-165520 GCA_001517045.1 Pseudotsuga menziesii | reverse complement strand
TCTTCTTTTCTTTTCTTTTTTATTATATCTATATATAATTTTTTTATATTATATAATACTATAACCATAATAATATATTATTATGATGTAAATTTTTTTTATTTTTATTTTATTTTTTTGTATTAATAATTTTTTTTGTGTGGTTTACGTGGAGGATGTAGGGAGGTGGCTGCTGGAAGGGGGGGCGACGGTGGAGCTGACGGGGAAGAGGATGGAGAAATGATGAGGTTGCAGGTGGGTGGACTAGGATTTGGCGGGTGGTGCAGGGAGCATGGCGGGATGGTTTACGTGGAGGATGTAGGGAGGTGGCTGCTGGAAGGGGGGGCGACGGTGGAGCTGACGGGGAAGAGGAGGAAGAAATGATGAGGTTGCAGGTGGGGAAAACAGTTAGCAGCGTGGGTAGTGGAGGGAGCAGGTGGGTGTACTAGGATTTGGCGGGTGGCGCAGGGAGCATGGCAGGATGGTTTTGGGAAAGGCAAGAGCAGCGCGGGACGGTTTTTGGAGAAGGCGAGAGTGTTGCAGAGGGAGCTTGTAGCGTGGGGGGAGCAAAGAGGAGTGTAGAGATTGCAGCGCGGGAGGAGCAGAGAGGAGCGGGCGTAGGATGACAAGGATCATGGCTGGAACAGAGGTCGCAAACTAGAGGAGTAGGTGGCCGTGGGGGACGAGGAGAGAGAGTGGAAGCTGGCGGGAAGAGGGCGTCAGGTGGGAATAGGCAGCAGGATGATCGATGGCAGATGGTGTTTTGGATGATAGAAGGAAGGGTAGTGGGCGTCCAAGCGCTCTCTCCTTTGTATGAATTGCCTCTGTAGCAACTCTAGGATTAGCATCAAGAATAGATAAAACGAGAGCAAAAGAAAAGTAAGGTGGACTATACATTTCCATTTTCTTTCTTTTTTGAATCAATCTCCTCGACATTGGGGTCTGAGGTTTTTCCTCATCTTGTTCATCTTTTATTGTCATATTCTCCATCTTTCAAGTCAAACTACATCCTTGCTAGTTCTTCCTTTTTGGGTTGTCCTTCCTATCTGGGAGGATTTTTATCCTTTGAAAATTTCTTTGTTTCCAGGTTCCAAAGCTTATAGCCTTTTACACCATCTTTATACCCAATAAATATAGTGTTCCACGGGAACTCGCCCCCCTCGCTCCCCACGCCCCGAGGGCTTGGGGGCTCCTTCTGAAACGTTTCCCCTTGTCCCCAATTTGGGGAAATGCAGGGGGGAGCTCGCCCCCCTGTTTTGAAGCACGCATAGGTGAAGTGGGGGGCTCCTAGGCATTCTAATATTTTCCTTATCTTTCATTTTCTATCCTTTTACTTAAATTTTTAATATTACCATTAATTGTTTCAGGATGTTTGAGAGTGGTTCCAACCTCATCGAAGGTCATATGTAAGAAGTAGAATTTTAGATTCCATTCAGAATTCAACAGACATAACAATTTTCAGGATTGCAACTTTCCCACTCGATTTTATCATGTATGAGGTTAAAGGATTGTTATTTAATCAAACACATCAACCTCTCTATGTACCTTGATTTTGGTGGTGTTGATTGTTAAACTCCTCTACCATGATATTAATTAAAATGTACCCTTTAGTCAAGCAAAATCACTTATTAAGCATGTTTTTTTTTCTAATTTTACCTTATTTTAATGCTTGGTTTAGGAAGTTTCATCAAAATTGTAGGGTGGTGAGTAATGTCCTTCAAGGATCAACTTCGAGATTCAAGGTAGAGGCAAAGGGCTAAAATCCTAGAGGAGGCGGTACATGGTGCTATTGATGAATAGGATCCCAATATATGATTAATAGTTCACTCTTGCATAATTGTATGTTGGACTTGAAATCCTCAAATAATGTGATGCCCTTCGAGAGCATGAAGAAATAGGGTCCTCTGGTCACACTTCCCCATTTCAACATCTATGCCATGGTTTTTCACAATGTTGAAGTGTGTTGAATCATTGAAGAATTAGTTTGTATTTACAGAGAGCAACTTAAACCATAGTGGAAAAAATCGCCGAAAAATTGGAAATGTCTCGAAAATCGGCGATGTCCCGAAAAATAGCGATTTTCTGGCTGCTGATTTTTCGGCCTGAAAAAATCGCGATTTTTCAAAAATTCGGACATCGGCAAAAATTGGGAAAGATTGGAAAAAGTCGGCAAATAGGGGAAAAAATTGGTAAGCAAATTTTGACCCTATTAAAGTACAAAATTTGCATTTTTTAATGCTTGCTGCGGTTTGCTGATTTTTTCGCCGATGTTGTCGAGAAGATGTTTTATGGACCCTCGCCGATTTTTTGTCGATGTCGATTTTTTCCACTATGACTTAAACTATATTTATACAGGATGAATTGTTATTGCCGAGACTTATAATATTATTATATTTTTTTATAATTTTTATGACCTCAACACCCCCCTGCCCCCCCTGAATTTTCCTAAAATTTGGGGGTGGTCTCCACACGTCCCCAATTTGCGTTTACCTGCTCCCACGCTTCCGCGTCCCGGAAACTTGGGGGAACATTGAATAAATATACACTTTGCTTCATTTTCCAATTTAGTTTTATTGTCCAGTTCAATCCTTTGTAACATGCACATAAGCATCACATTTAAAAATCTGTTCAACAGAGGATTTTTTGACCATTCCTTGCCTCATGCGGAGTTTTATCAACAAGGGTTGATGTAGGTGATCAATTGATTAAGTAACATATAGTATCCACTTTGTTTGTGTAGAATTCTTACCTAAGCATGCACTACTGAGCATGCTTCTTGCTTTTTCTATAACATCATGTTCATTTTCTCTTTAACTCCATTTTGTTGAGGCATATATGAAGTCATCTTTTGCCTTGTCATTCTGCACTGCTTACAAAACCACCCAAATTCATTTGAGCAAACCTCTCCACCAATATTTGTCCTCAACACCTTTATTTTCTTCTCTTTTTGGTTTTCTACAAGAGTCTTGAACTCTTTGCGTTTACCAAAAACCTGTGTTTTTCTCAGGAAATCACTTATAATAGAAACATAATATAAAATTCTTCGCAGCAACGAAATAGGAACAGGAACAAACACATCACTATTTTTTTGCTGCAAAATTCAATTTGCTCTTGTAGCACTAGATGAGAACTTTCTTTGATTTTGTTTATACAATGTTCATAAAAATCAAAATCTATGGAGCAGTCATAAATTCCTTCTACCATACTTTTTGTGTTAAGCTCAAACCCCCTTCCCTCTAATATTCCCAGAGTCTGATGCAAAGTGTTGTCTTCTCTTTAGGAAACACAAGGGTTCTGTATGTCTCGTTGCTCATCTCAGAAACAACATAATTATCACATCCATCATTTGTAGTGCTTGCATCAAAGCTTGTACAATGTTCCAAAGCAAACTTCTTTGGCCAACACCATTGCCACTCAAACCATCTTACAACTGTCCTTTTCAGGTATTATCTGCACACTTGCATCATTGATTTTACTTACATATATCATATTTCTAGCTAAAGTTGGAACATGTAAAACTCCAAGGAGGGTTTTAATCCTTTCATCTTTAAGCATCAACCCGACCCTTCTATGTCCAATGATTTTAGTTGTTGATTCATCTCTTAAGATAGCATCAACTCCATCATTCTTTTCATTTTCACAAAACCAATCGTTGTGGGGAGTCATATGAAAAGAAATGGTTGAGTCAATCAACCATGCATCATGATCTAATGTGTATTTGAAGATGCCAAATATACATCCCCTCCTTTTGTGGAGGCTTTCAATCATGTGGAAGAGGCATGCTCAAATGCGTTACTGTTGTTAACACTTTTAGATATTTAGTCTTTCTTTAAATGCCCAACTTTATCACATTTCCAAAATTTGTTTATAAATTTCCTAGGGATTTAGACCTCCCTGTAGACTTTGATTTGTACCCGAACTTATTTTTATTCTATGTTGTGTTAAGATTTTAATGGTTATACAAGAACTTTAGACATTTAGCACCATTTCATCATAACCATAACATTAGGATCGCTGGAAGAAAGACAAGCACATCAAGACAAAAGAACACAGAGATTTATCCTGGGAAACCCTCTTGGGGGAGAAAACCCAACAAAACTTCCTCAATATAGAATTCGACCAAGTACAGTGAACAACCCCAAGAACAAGACTAGCAACTTCCTCTTTCCAGCGAGCCTCTTCACTCTCTCTTTCTTGTGCTCTTACTTGTGTGAGAGAGATGTGTCTAAATGAGGGAGGCGCTTCACCTATTTATATTCATCAAGTGAGTGACATCTTAACTTAACTAGGTCAGCTGGTTGCCCCAAAACAGGGCCGACCTACCTAGGAAGACTCAAAATAACATTTATAAAATACTTTTGTGGGTACTAATGACCCGACTTACAACGGAGGTTTTACCTCAAGACAATTACATCAATGACATCTCTCGAAGGAGGAATAGGAATAATATAATAAAAGTACAATAGAATATCTTCTGAAGTTACATTTCTTTAACATGTTGGGAACAACCTCTCACAAACATGGCATCGTTGGTTAGACCCTCCATGGGTTTTCGCCTCATTTCTTCTAATGACAAGGTTGCCACTACATCCTCAAACTTTCATGTAGATGTTGTAGTACTACCAAAGGCAATGACAAGATTTTCCCATGAATCTGATTAAGAACAAACAGAGTAATACATTTATCTTCTTTAGTGATTTTAATATCATTCATGGCTAATTGACTTACCATAATGTTAAAGGCAGTAAGATGGTTTGTCATGTAGTTGCCATCATTCATTTCAAGAAGATACAACTTCTTTCAAAGAAATAACTTGTTTAACAGTGACCTCCATTGATATAGACTTAACTTACCCCATAGCTCTGTAGTGTTGGCTTTTACTAAGCTTCTCTTGAGACATTAAATAACACTGAATACAAATTATAGATGCAAATTGTATTCGTTCACCATAGTCATTGCTTTTTGTCCTGATAGAACAAACTATTGATCTTTGTCCACAAGAAGATCGATCTTCCATCTTTAGCTTCCATAACGTAGTTTTGTCCATTAAATTTTTCTCTTTCTATTTTTGAAATACTTCCCATTTTCTTTCACACACAAGAATCAATGACATAGAGCTCCATCTCAAAAGGGTTTATCAGAGAGCCAATATGCCCTTGCTCTCAAAGAATGAGTTAAACCCTGAAAACATAGGCATTGCCTTGAAGTCAATAGCCTCACTTTGATACCAAATGTAGAATAGTATTCACTGATAAACCTAGGCAAGTGAAGGAATGCTAACATAGTGTTAGGAAAAACAGAAAGGACAATATTTTATACACATTACATAAGGTTTACCCTAGAAACCCTTAATTGGGAAAACCAGCAAACTTAGAAACACACCTTTTTCTCATTATATTAATGAAACAATTCACGATACAATATATAGGTATTTACTATTCTGCAATATCATTCAACCCTAATCTTTTAAGTGGTGTTAGAATACAATGGGTATAAAATCATGTTCTAAAAGCCATCCATGATGTACTCTTGGACCTTATGATATTGCCGGGATGCATAGTCTAGCTGCATGCAAAGAATACAACACATATGCAACACCCCATCCCTGAATCTTGGTCGAACATAGGTATATGTTTCTTTTCTAGGGAAGGCTTTGTTTGGACTTGTCCCAGATGGATATGGAATGGATCCAAGTCATATCCGGTCCATATCTGTGTCCTCTATCAATGTATGTATTTGTGATGGTTCCTTGACATATCCATCTGGGGGGTGTATCTTGTAACGTAGTAAAAGATGTTTAGGTAGAAAATTTAAAGCTTGCATAATCGTCTTTATAATTTTTCCCTGTTCAATATGGCATTTCTCAGTCAAAGTGAACTTGGCAATGTTTCGATAAGGTCTTTTAATTTGGTATTGCAGGTATGTAAAGCCGCCAATTTTTACTCTTTGTATTGGTAATGCATGGGGTGAAGCATCCTTGCTTTTGGCAGCCGGTGCAAAAGGAAATCGTGCTTCTTTGCCATCGTCGACCATAATGATAAAACAGGTTTTACTTTTCCTGGGACCCCAAGGATGATTGTTTCGTTGCATGTAGGTTGAAAGAATGATAAATGTTTTGAGAGGTCTTTACTGTCACATATTTGTATATTTTCTGGCATGTGAATGTTGTCATGTTCTATCAGTGTAGTTAACATGGCTTCCTATTTATGTAATTTATTTATCAGCTTTTTATTTCTTAATTCAATTTTTGATCTTGGTTTGGCCCATTTATACGGTTCCACTCTTATGCATTTTATAGTCACTATTCTTCATCTCAATAGCTAGAACATGTTAAAGATTATGCATTCAAAAGTTCCATAACACCTTATTGTAACTGGATTGCCAGCCAATTGCCCAAGTCCGAGGCCAAGCTACCGATATTGATCTTGCACGCAAAGAAGTTAGAAATGTGAAGAACGAGCTGGTGAGCTTTTCATATTATTTTGTTGTCTAAATGTTAATATGCTCAGGTTTAGTGACACTTATCTTTTTGGCTGACATTGTTACAATATAGTTATTTTTGAGTCGGAGAGAATTGTTTTTTTCTTTTTGCTATTACAATCCCTTTTTAAATCTGGAAAGGGTACACAGCTTCATTAACAGATGACCCTATTAACATGTCTACACAAAGAAACAATTTCATAAAATAGGTGGCTGCAATGACACGGCTGTGTGTCTGAGCATTATGAGTGAATGTTTCCTCTAGAGGAAATAAACAAATCTGTTATTTAATTGCAGAAATTTAACTTCTTCACATTGAAAAATCACACAATAGCTGGAAAGCTATGTTGCACTGGCCTCGGGACGGGGGGACATGCATATGCGGGGACAAGTTTCCGGGACGGCTAGAGCACACCCCTAATTTTTCACGGGATGGCAGGTTGGGGACGGGAATTATATATATATATATCATTGAAATAAAAAGTAGAACTAATTATAAAATTCAAATTACAGAAGGAAATATAAAGTATTGTTCAATCATCATTGTCCATTATCAAAACGAAATAGTAAAGACTCAAGATACATGCCTAAGATCTAAAACTGAAAACTCTTAATTGTTTTAACTTCTAAGTTAACTATTAAACAGTAACTTAAAACTTGAAAGTCAAAACAGTAACAAAATGTACAACATTGTATACATGAAAGATGAATCATTTCGAAATTTAAATAGCAAATAAATTTATATTTGTAATGACATTTGTAAATACTAAATTATATTTTTATAAAACTATAATAGCATGTGTTGATATTTTTACCCAAAAAAATAAAAAAATAAAATGTAAGATATCAAATATGAAATACCTGTGCTCTGCAGCGTTTTGTGGCTGAGAGGGGGCAAACTCATTGTGAGTATGAGCCTGTGTTGAGCCATGAACTCAAACTTTGAGGATGTGCCGAGAGCCAGAGATTCGAGAGGGGGCTGTGAGCTGTGCTCTTCAAGCTAAGAGGGACGCACGTGGGATTGCAGGAAGTGGAGCCATAGATAGGGGAGTTGTGCACGGGACTATAGACGATAGCTGACCTAGCAAGTAGCAACACACAGAATGATGGGTAGAACCATAGTGCAGAGGATTATGCAGGTGTTAGAGTGTTGGAGTGATGGGTAAACCATAGGGTTATGCGGGTGCAGTGAGTTAGAGTGTAGGTTAGAAATGTAGGATAGAGTAGAGAGAATGGGAGGGGGTTGCAGGTTAGAGGAATAGGGGGAGGTTTAGATTAGGTTTTTAATTAAATTTTTTTGTTTTTTGTTTTTTTAATTTTTAATTGTGTAAGTTGAGGGACATCCAAGAGTCCCAAATTGGTCGAGGGATGTTCTTGAGAAGTCCCCAATTTTGACGAGTACATTTAGGGTATGGCCCATAAGTCCCAAAGTCCCCAACGGAGTCCTTGATGAATTGGGGATGTTTCCAAGGAGTTCCAAAGTCCCCGGAACGCGGGAAGGCAGGAAACACTGGAATTTTTTTTTGGGGGGCGGGTCCCTGTGCAACATAGTTGGAAAGTAAATAAAAGAAGCGTAAATCAATTACAGATGCACAGAGGGAATTCTCCTTCAAATAAGCTTATCATTCAACTAATCAAAGCTTACAAGGAAACCTCCATAACTGCTAAAACCTAACAACTGCATGGTAGACAAAATCCAGTCCAACTTGAGGTGTATTTGCTGCTCAAGGGAGTGCGCCCTGCACTGGAAAAAGACAACAACCTGTAAGGCATGTACAACTTGCTGTACAACAATTGCATAGATCTTCTCTATGGCCATGTAAAGGTTTCTTTTGTACGTACCTGCTCTTTTTCCTTTGTTGATGCACCTTGCTCTCTCCTTTGCTTGCAGTCTTTGTCTGACAATAACCGTTTGAACTCTCTATCTTGACCTGCATTTATACTTGTGTTGAAACCCTAATCTCTCATTGAGATGTGTTACCCTCCAGTTTCTTTGCAGTGCACCCTACTAGATGTTCCAAAGAGGGGGGTCTTTTTGCCATTGTAAAAGGCCAAGTTGGGGCTTGTTAATGTAAAAGTGTAGGTCTAGCGGGTCTTATGACCCTTGGTCTAGTCTAGAAGGTCCTCTTGGTTCTCATGTCAAGGAGTGCTGGCCTTTTGGCTTTGTTGACCACCATTTGATGAGTGGAAGTCCATTATGTTGGGCATTTATGCCCTGGGTGGGTGTTTTGGTGCACCTTAGGATGAATCCATTATGACACATGGCTTGGGGATCCTGGCCACACTTATGGTCTATGCTTTGTTGAGGGTTATTGTGCTTGTAAGGGTTGGCATACCCGCCTTAACACACCTCATTGTACCCCCTTGGACCTTCTCTTGTTGTATCATCCTTCCCTCTTGTTCATCTTGGTTTTGAAGAGCAACTCATCCACCATCCAAGCAAAGCTAAAAAAGGGCGTACCAACCTAAGGAGGGCATTGAGGGAAAAAGACACTTGTTGGGGTTAGATGGGGCATGACGTCCTCTTTCCAAGCTCAACTCATCATCAAGTTGAAACATTTCGTCTTATTTTAATATTTTATCATTATTTCATGTTTAATGAGGTTTAGTCCCCAGATTGTGCATGACAAACCTTAAAAAATCATTAAAATTTTAAAGACAAATTAGGTATTCTCAACATGAAATGCACAAAAGCTTTCTTGAAAAACGTGCCACTACACTCATAAAACTCATAGCAGCAAGTACAGTCCGTACAATCACTGTATGGTCACCAAATAACAAGAAAACACTTACAAAAATTTGCCTCGATTTCTGTGCCACTTTTCGGCAGTATGCCCCCTCTAATAGCAGCAACTTGCCTCGATTTTTGTGCCACTTTTCGGCAGTATGCCCCCTCCAACAGCAACAACTTGCCTCAATTTTTGTGCCAAACTGCATCCCTCGATTTTTGTGCTAAAGTCCGACAGTACAACTTGCTGTATGGTCCTCCTTCCTCGATTTTTGTGCAGCAAATTTCTCCTTGATTTTGTGCCTCACTTTTGGGATTTTTTGCCCTCCTAAGATAAATGCTTCTCTGTTGCTACTCCAAATCTCCTCACAACTCTTCCTCTTTCCTCATTTAATGTCCATCTCACACATTCTTACACTTATGTGCCTCTCACATTTCTCTCCAAGACTCCCTCTTGGAAATCATGCCTCACAATTCTCTACAAAACTCTCTCTTGGAATGTGTGTGTCTAAACTCTCCCACTTCTCTTTTTATTAATGGTGAGAATGACTTTGTCTCTTCACACCCCCAAGTGACTCTCCACTTTCCATGGGTGAGACAAATTACACTTTATGAAATAAAAATAAATTTCACTCGCAACTTTATTAAAACTCACATTAACTTTATAACTCTAAAGTTAATGACTACGAAATTCACCTAGGTCCTTTTTGTTGAATTTTAGCATTAGTATGTATTCTTTAAAATTTTTGTAAATAACAATAGACAAGTGTAGTAGATAAATAAATACATCACACACATGATGTATGCAATAGATAAATCAATAAATCAATAAATCAAGTGCAGTAGCTCAACAATGGCTGCTTGAGGGTATAGATGGGCTGTCCGAGGGTATAGAATCGCTACCCATGAACTTGTTGTTACTGTCGTGAGAGTTAGGGTGATGCCCTAGCCCTATCCTGGGCTGCCCGTGAGGGAGAAGAAGGAAACCCTAGCAGATTAGGGTTAGCTGTTGGTTGCAGACAAAAGATGGAGATGCCCTAGCTCCTGAAGATGATGCCCTAGCTACATCAAGCCTCCATGCTAGGGCACAAAACAAGAAATGTTCACTCTTCCAGAAACCCAACAAAAATCTTCTAGGAGCAACTGATTGATAATGAGCAAGTATGTGTAATGAATTGGAGTTGATCTTCTTTTATAGCCTTTGATTCACTTGGATGTGGACCAAACCTCAAAATAATAAAATAATAGTATTTTATTCTTTTACCTTTAGTGGTGCTAAAGGTCTTTTTGCATTTTCACTTTGACTCCTTAGTGGTCTAAGGGTCCTTATGAGTTTTTGACTTTTACCGTTTAGCCTTCTTCAAGTGCCCGGTAGTCAAAACAAGTGGTCATAGGGGTCCTTCATACCCACTCAAAGTACATCATCATAAATAGAGAGAATTACTAATGCTTTTATCTCACACTCCTTGTGCCACCAAGATCGGGTACTAGGTGTCTTAACCAAGGGTAGCTAATCCTTGGGGAAGATCACAAAGCCCACATGTTTCGCTGTTCCCCAGTGTATGTGTATGTGCTTCGGCTCGGACATGAATTGACTCTGAGCATTCATTGTGTAACAGATATCTGGTCTCATGTGTATGAGATACATCAAAGATCCAATGAGTTGTCAATACAGAGTAGAGTCCGCATCTTGTGAATTGGTGGCCGAGTCTCGCAACTTCTTCAAGTTGGTTGTCATGGGTACGCTCATGGACTTGCAGTCCTGCATCCCAAATCTCTACAAGATGCCCACTGCATACTTCCCTTGTGTTCGGAAGATCTCGTCTGGCTTTTGCCAGAATTCTAGGCCAAGAAAATAATGCATCAGACTAAGATCCTTCATTTCAAATTCATAGGTAAGCTCCCTCTTACACTGTGCTATCAGTTGTTCCTCACCTATAAGGAACAAGTCATCCACATAAAGGACAAGGATCAAGATATGATTATGGACAACCTTAAAGTACAGATTGGAGTCAACAGTAGTTTTGGAAAACCCCAAGCTGTGAAGGAATCCATCCATCCTCGCATACCAGACTCTCGGAGCATGTTTGAGCCCATCTAAGGCTTTCTTCAGTTTACACACATGGGACTATCCTTGTTAGTCACAAAGCCTTCAGGTTGTTCAATGTAGACTTCCTCATCAATCTTGCCATTGAGGAAGGTTGTTTTTACATCCTTCTGATGTAAGTTCCATCTGAACACTGCAACAAGAGAAATGCTGGTTCTGATAGTAGAATACTTGGCGACAGGAGAAAAAGTCTTATCATAGTCTATGCTCTCTTTTTGAGTAAAGCCACGAGCTACAAATCTGGCTTTGTACTTCTCAATGTTGCCATCAGCAGCAGGCTTGATTTTGTAGAGCCATCTTGATGTTACCACTGACTTTTCTGTCGATTTGGGAACAACTTCCCACACATAATTTTTTATGATTGAACTGTACTCTTCAATAATCCATACCTGTTGAGTTGCTGCTTCTTTGTATGTGGAAGGTTCAACATTGATGAGCTGGCTCATAAGACTTGAGTACTTTTGTGGCCTTATGCTTTCTCTGAAAGTCCCAGGAAGAGCTCTATGCTTCTCAACTTCTTGTACTGTTTCTTGGTACCAGGCAGGTCTCCTTTTGGAAGGAGGAACTTCAAGCAGTTCTTTTGGTGGACTTTCAGGTTCCTCAGGTGCATCTGAAATTTGATTCTCAAACTCCTCTTCCTCCCTCTGAACTGCTGAATCTAGGATCTCAGAAGGAGGTCCTTCATCTTCCTTTGAAAGCTCTTGTGTTTGACGAAACACATCTTCCTCATGGAAAACGATGTCTCTACTGACTTCAATGTACCTCTGTCTAGGGACATTGATGCGGTAGGCCTTCAAGCTGTCACTATAACCGACAAAAATGCCTTTCTTTCCTGAAGGCTCTAGCTTAGCCCTCTTTTCTTTTGGCACATGAATATATACCGAAGTGCCAAAAATCCTCATGTGGCCAACTTTGGGTTTCTTGCTGGTAAAGACTTCTTCTGGAGTCTTCTCCCCCAAGATGGCATGAGGGCTTTCTATTTTGGATGTACACAGCAGTACAAGCAGCTTCAACCCATAAAGACAAAGGAAGATCAAGGTGAGTCAGCATGGCTTTAGCTGCTTCGCAGATTGTTCTGTTCTTCCTTTCTGCAACCCCATTCTATTGAGGGTTGTAAGGTATTGTCAGCTCTGTCTTGATTCCTGCTTCTCGGCAAAAATTATCAAACTCATTAGACTCATACTCACCTCCGTTATCTGACCTTAAGATACGGATGTGTTTGCTTGTTTGATTTTCAATCAGAGCTTTGAACTCTTTGAACCTGTCAAAAGTTTTACTTTTGGCTTTGAGAAAGTAAATCCATGACTTTTGAGAATGATCATCTATGAACAAGACATAATACAAGCACCCACTCAAGGAGGGCGAAGACATAGGCCCACACATGTCAAAGTGAATCAAATCCAATGTTCCTTTAGTCTATTCTTGCTTCTGGGGAAGGATTTCTTAGTGTTCTTACCTAGAGCACAACCCTTGCAAATTCCATCATGTTTGGGAGAAACCTCTGGCATACCTGTAACCATCTTTTGTAGGCCTAGAAGAGCTGTATAGTGAAGGTGTCCAAACCTTCGATGCCACAACTCATATGGATCAACTGTGTGGTGAACCAAAGCTTGTGTGGAATTTCTAGAAGCCTTATAAAGACTTCCCTCTCGAACCCCAATCTGTACGACTGAGCTAAGCTTCTCATTCTTTGCCCAGAGTAGGACCTTCTTGTCTATGAAGAGAACTTTGTAGCCCTTGTCCTCTAAGCCAACAATAGAGAGGAGGTTTTTCTTCAAACCAAGAACATATAAGACATTAGCAATATTCAAGACCGTACCTGAATCTTTTGAAGTGAGGTTGAGCCAACTCCTTCAATCTTGTAAATGGAGTCATCCCCAAGTTTCGCTTGAGTGGTGAACTTCTTCTTTCTGTAGCTGGTGAGTGCTCCACGATTACCTGTCATATGTCTGGAAGCACCACTATCTAGTAACCAAGAGTTAGCATTGTTAGTCATGGTCCCGGAGAGAGTAGAGATCAGGTAATATTCCCTTCTAGGCTCGTCTTCTTTGGTAGCCTTGGTATTCTTCTTCTTCTGCAGCAGAGGCTTGGAATCTTCTTTTGAACATCCTCTTGGGATGCCTGCAATCCTTAGCAAAGTGACTAATCTTGTGACAATTATAGCATTCCACTTTTGAAACATCAATGTGCTTACCTTGTGGTTTCTTTCCCTTCCTTTTCTGAGGGGAGGGCTTCTTGAAATTCCTAGTCTTAGCTATAAGAGCAAGGTTTCCTTCCTTAGTGCTAATAGCCTTGTTTTGAACTCTTCCTTCTTCCAAGCAATCATGCCAAAGCCTATCAAAGTTTCGCTGATTCTCACGTCCACTTATTGCTGCCAGAAATGTTTCCCAAGAGTTTGGGAGACCATCGAATACAGTTTGTACAAGGTCACCATCATCCACAGTAATACCAATAGCAGTGAGTTGGTCTCTTACCTGTGCAATCTTTGTGAAGAAGTGCCCAACTCCTTCATCCTTGTTCATCTTTAGTGTTCGAAGCCTTTTCTTCAAAATTCTCTTCTGACTGGGAGCCTTCTTCTCATACAGATTTGTCAAGGTGTCAAAGCATTTTTTGATAGTCTTCAATGGTGTGATGGTGGGCATCAAGGTTTCCTTGACAGAATCATAGATGATCGTTCTAGCCTTTGCTTGCTTCTTCTTGAAAGCAATTCTGCCAGCATTAGATGTTGGTTCTTCTATGGTGTTGAACACCATGTCATCAAGGTCATTTTCCTCCAGAATCGCTGTGAGCTAAGTCACATGACACGAGGACACGGGACACGGAGGACACGAAAATACGAGTATTCGACACGGGACACGACGACCCCGAAAACAGGACACGAAGGACACGTTTCATATATATATATATTAAAAACTTAAATATATATATTAATTTTTAAATATACCACATTTTTTAAAAACTAGAAGTCTATACATCAATCTGAAATTTGAATCATAATATCATTGAAGTTGAACATTCAATTTAAATTTGACAATCAATCATGAATCAATAATAAAATTATAATTTAATAATTTATCAATGAACATTGAATCATGAACTTTGAGTCTGATATTTCTCATTAAACCATCAAAACCAAAATGTATTACATAGATGATAGATATCGAGAGAATGCCACTGTCAAATACAAAATAGAGATACTACTACAGTCTAGTATCTACAGTACTACTAGATCTAAGATCTTAGATAGTAGATACTAGATACAAAAAGAAAATAGTAAAATACTAAATAGCCACAAGGAAGATTCTCATAGCTTATCAGTGGTACTAGCCATGGACAACTGTCAATAGTCCTCCTGCTCCTCCATGTCAAATTCAGCACCACTGTCGCTGCTCTCTCCTCTATCCCCCTCCTCGTCCTCCTCTATACCCAATGGCAATCCAAGATCTGATGTTATGTCTGCTGGTGTGGAGGATGACCCCTCATTAGGCTCATCATCAAAAGTCACTGGCTCTAGCACTGGGTCAGTAAGATCCATGTTGGCTAATGCCAACTCTATATTGTTGTCCAAACCCATATCATCAGGAAATACATCCCACATCTTTGTTCGACCCTTCAACCACTCTTGCCTCTTCCTGTAAATAAGACGAAGATTGTGGTGCACATACACCATTGCCTCTGCCCTGGACTGCTCAAGCTTGCTCTTTTTCAAGCTATACAAATTTCCACATGTGCTCCAATTCCTCTCGCAACAAGAGGATGAAGTAACCTGGGAGAGGATCCTCATGGCTAATTGTTGTAGAATAGGGCATCCTGCCCCATGAGATGTCCACCAACCATGGGCCTTCTTGACCCCCATGTCTCCAAGCATATCATACCCTCCAAATCTCCCCATGCCAGTGGAGAACTCTATGAAGCCCTCCTCCACCTCCTAAAGGGATGCTCTATCCTGAAATATCCTTCTAAAAGCTAACTTCCTCCCATTTGATATCTCTAAATCCATGTGAGGAGCAAATCTGTGTGAGGGCCCACCACTGAGCCATTCCTCACTGTAGAACTTGGGATTCAATGAATGAGCCAAACAATGCAAAGGTGTGCAATTCTTATCCCACCTGGAAAGAAGAATGTCCTGTATGGTGGTCCATAAGCTCTCTGATGATGTCCCATACTCGGAGGAATCATTCTCCATAATAATGGTCTTCACAGACTCAATCATGGAATCCCGCTCCTCATAAACATTTCCTAAGATGGGTTGGTCTGTGTCTGCAAACCGCAACAAGGAAATGATAGGCTCCATGATATTAATGACAAGATTTACCTTCTCCCACCAAACATCATCTAACACTGTTTCCTTTACTTTTTTTGAAGCAAGTTGATCCGTCTTTCTCCAAAAAGACCAAAGATCTGAAATAACCATGGCCCCAAGAGCAACCTTGACCTCCCTCAACCTCTTAAGCATGATGAATGAGGAAGCAAAACGAGTATCTGCAACCTTCAACAATGATAAATGTGTGTACTCTTTATATATTGTGAGGGCATTGGTATGGTTTTGTACAAAAATGCGGATATAACGTGCATCCTCAATAACATTGCCAATCCATGTCACCTCTGCAACAATAGATTTAATTGCTAAATTCAAGGAATGAACAATGCACGGTGTCCAAAATATTTGTGGATACTTAGTTTCCACAATCATGCCAGCAGCTTTACAAACAGGTGCATTATCAGTGATGATTTGCACACAACTATCAACACCTACTTCTTCAATAACTTTAATGAACAACTCACCCATATATTGTGCATCCTTGTATTTTTCGAGAGCATCCACTGCTTTCAAGAAGACCGGTCCATTATGGGAAGATACCATGAAATTAATGAGTGGGTGGCGTGCTGTATCTGTCCATCCATCAGAAACAATACTAACACCGGATGAAATCCATGATTTCTTTACAGGTAGTAGGATTTTGTCCACCTCCTTCTTTGCCTTAACCAACAATGTGGTTCTAAGCTTCTCTGAGCTTGGAGGCACATACCCTCTTGGAGCCTTTTCAACTAAAGCTCGACACATCTCAATGAACAAAGGTGACCGTGCAACATTGAATGATATGAAGTTGAGATAGAAATGAAATGCAACAGTAAGATCTACCTCATCTCAAGTCTCTTTCTGATAAATTTTGTCCATTGGACCATAATTTTGGGCTGCCCTTTTTTTTGTTGGCTGAATTTCATCCCCACTTCCAAACTTGTTAGATGTATTCCTCAGGAATGGAAGAGGATCATCATTTTTTGACATTTGTTTGCTTGTTGCTGCCACATTCCTCAACCCAACTACATCCTCCTTTTCCAACTGCTTTCTTTGGCTAGCAGTGATGCTTCTGCATGGTCCAAGTCCACAAGGAAGGGCCAACAAATGGCCCTTAACTCTGAAATAAGTGCTCTTAAACTCACCCTTGCAGAAATTGCAAGATCAATGAACATTTCCTCCCCCAACCCTCCTTGATCCAGGCCCATCTTTCTTTGTTACATACTTCCATAGGGGGTATTTTTTTTCCTGTGGTTGTTGTTTTGCTACAGCAGCAAGGTTTTGTGAGGGCTCTGAGGGCCTAGCAGCTCCCAAAACTTCACTTGAAACACTTGGAGCACTGCCACCAGCAGAGGAACCAAGAGGTACATTTATGCTCTTTCTTTGAGTTCGACCTCTTCCTGCTGCCTTTGAAGGTTGAGCCATTCTGAAACAGAGAAATGAGAATGAGAAAATCAAAGATTCAAAACTTAATTTACAAATTTTTAATTTTTTTGGCTTTACAAATTTAAAAATTAATACTGTATTTCAAAAATTAAAATTAATACTGGTTGCTGAGCCTAGACTGGCCAACCTTCTCGGGTGAATGGAGATGTGACTGGCTTCCTTAACTGGTGCTGTTTCCCTTTCCGGCTGCTATGATAATGCACGCAGCACTTCTATCTGTAAAAAATTAAAAATACTAAAAATAAAATTCAAGTTACAAAAATTAAAATTACAAAGCTTTAAAGCAGAAGTTAAAAGTTAAAACTTAAACAATAAATATTAAATACCCTACACTGTTGTACATTATGAATTTTGGTACAGCATAATGATAAGTTGAGAGAATCGGGGACATGTTACAAAGAATGGACTGATCACACATGTGACATCTGTGATCTCTGTTTTTCATGAATTAGAAAATGTGGTTGTTGTACCCAGAGTGTTCAGAAAGTCAGCCGTCTGAGTCACCCACAATTCATATTAATTATTGGCAAGGAAGAATGGTGCTGGTGGAAAAAGAGGGTAGCAAAATCTAATAAATTGTCTACTGTCCAGAAGGGACTGCTGAAACCCTAGCTTCAGATTTGAATGACCATAAGGGCACATATCAGCAAATATTTAATTATTAATAACCCCTCAAATCAGCTGAAAAATGCCAAGTTATCTATCATAAAAAATTGAATGCAAGTGGAAAACAGGAACACTGAATGCTGTCATATTGACCACAGGTTGGAGGGGAAATCAATGTCCAAAGTTGAAGGCAATGAAGATGTCCAACACGACATGGATTGTGATACTAATGGGGCCCCATAAACTTAATGGGAGGGATTATGCAATTTAGAAGCCAAAGATGAAATTGCTTCTCAAATTCAAAGTCTTGTGGGAGATGGTCATAGTGGAAGGAATTTTGATGACATGAGTCAGTAAGGATTATTGATGATCATGGTGTTTGTAACTTTGTATAAAATGTGAGCTGTAAACCGCCTTGGATATTCACATCATTGGCTCATTAGAACAGATCTAATTCTTACAGGCTACAACAAGTTACCAATTACCATTTACTTAGAACTAAAAGGGCTGCACGATGATGTATTCAATAAATAAATTATAAAACTGTTCCAAGAAGTGGTCAATATGATTGAAATTTGAGTACTTGAGAAGGCCCAATGAAGCCTGGAAAACACCAGCAAATGCATATACAACTGTGGTCTGTGGATTCTCTTCTGGAGACACCTCACTCCCAATCTTGGACGCTACAACCGCTACTGTTCCCACTGCGAGGTCGTTGGGGCTCCCCAAAATTACATATATCAATATGATATATAATATATTATAGCTCGGGCTCCTGTAGCTCTTGTTGTGTGCCCAGCTTCAACGAGCAGTGGGCTGCCCTTCCTCCACGATGGGATTCCCTTCGTCGAATTAGATATCTAAATCAAACCCTACAAATATTATATTCTCTTGTGATTGTTCACTGCCAATACCTGGTTGGTTAAGTTGCAACAATTCAGTTGCTTGAAGCTTCTGACAATGCTAAGTTTGGATTCCCGATAGCTAGATGACCATGGCTCAACAGCAATATAACATGCTTTACACTCCACGATACAAACCCTCCCCCACGATACGGTATACCTCTTCCTCTTGCATGATACAGTCTTTCACACCACGGCGACAAACCACAAACCACAGAAAATGTTAAAAAAACGTACCTCTTATATGCCCGAAGTTCATTTTTTACAGGACACGTGTCCAAAAATCGAGACATGCTTAGGGCACGTGTCCGACACGTGCCAGATCGTGTCCCGATTTTTGGACACGCAAATTTCGTGTCCGCCACGTATTAGGGCCGTTTTCGTGTCCGACACGCAAAATACGGGACACGGAGGCATTTAGGACGTGTCCTGTGACTTAGGCTGTGAGCCTAGCTTTCCAAAAGTTGTAAATTGCTGAACCTTCAAGCTTTTCTTCCGGTCTGAAAGTGTTGGTAGCCATCTCAGTTGCAAGTCAGTTATCCAAGTCCGCAAATATGTCCCAAGGTCTAGGAAGACAACAGTAATCTGCCTCTTACTGGGGTCTTCACATGCTAAGCTTTGATACCATGTTGAATTTTAGCATTAGCATGTATTCTTTAAAATTTTTGCAAACTGTAAGATAACGATAGACAAGTGCAGTAGATAAATCAATACATCACACATGAACACAAGATGTTTTTCATGGGGAAACCTTTAAAGGACAAAAACCCCAAAAGCATTTAGTAATTCATCTCTTAAATGAGATGACTCAGTTTTGTAGCAGAATAACAAATTAGGGTTTGAACAATTTCACCCTTAACCAAAATTTTCCACAAAGGACAAGTGTCAAAAATTAGCAGACTAGGGTTTGCTGCCCAAATTTATTCCTGTTGCCCGAAGTCAACAGAGGTTTGCCCAGAATTCCATACGCTGCCCGAACCTACCTGAAAACTTGTTCTTCTACTTGGATGCTGCCCAAGACCTTCTTTTGCTACCCGGATTAATTTTCTACCTGCTCGAGGTTGATTTCTGGCTGCCCAGAGCTGCACAGACCTGTTTCACTACTGCCCGAATCTTTAACTGCCTGCCCGGATCTGGAAGGAGGCTGCCTGTGACTGCCCGTGGCCAATACAGGACTTCCCGTGACTGGGAAACACCCAGCTCAACTTTTGTTCAGCTGCTCGAGCCCTGAAATGTGCTTCCCGGAAGCCTAGCAGGCTGCTCGAGCTCTGTAGCAACCTGCCCAAGCTCAACAATGGCTGCCCGAGGGTATAGAATGGTTGCCCGTGAACCTGTTGTTGCTGCCGTGAGAGTTAGGGTGATTCCCTAGCCCTATCCTGGGCTGGCCGTGAGGGAGAAGGAAACCCTAGCAGATTAGGGTTAGTTGTTGGTTGCAAACAAAAGATGGAGATGCCCTAGCTGCTGAAGATGATGCCCTAGCTAGATCAAGCCTCCATGCTAGGGCACAAAACAAGAAATGTTCACTCTTCTAGAAACGTAGCGAAAATATTCTAGGAACAGCTGATTGATGATGAGCAAGTATGTGTAATGAATTAGAGTTGATCTTCTTTTATAGCCTTTGATTCACCTGGATGTGGACCAAAACTCAAAAGAATAAAATAATAGTATTTTATTCTTTTACCTTTTGACTTTTACCTTTAGTGGTGCTAAAGGTCTTTTTGCATTTTTACTTTGACTCCTTAGTGGGCCAAGGGTCCTTATGTATTTTTGGCTTTTACCTTTTAGCCTTCTTCAAGTGCCCTGTAGTCAAAACAAGTGGTCATAGGGGTCCTTCATACCCACTCAAAGTACATCATCATAAATAGAGAGAATTACTAATGCTTTTATCTCACACTCCTTGTGCCACCAAGATCGGGTACTAGGTGTCTTAACCAAGGGTAGCTAATCCTTGGAGAAGATCACAAAGCGCACCGATCGAGGGTAGGAGTGTCTCACATGCCCAGACCCGGTCTAGGACTTATAGTGATGTCCTGGTAACTGACCAGGTGCCTCAGCCATAGGTTGCATAATTTGACCCAAGGTCAAATACTTGGTAACTAACCAAGCGCCTCCATTCTCTTGGAGAATGGCCCTCAGCCCTAGGCTAAGTTCCCCAGTTCTAGACTGGTTCATCTTCTTGTTAACTGACCAGGTGCCTCCATTCAAATAATGGCCACTTAGCTCTAGGTTGAGTTCCCCCAGTGCTGGATTGGTTCCACATCCTGGTCCTTGACCAGATGTCTCCATTCAATAGAATGGCTACTCATCTCAAGGTTGAGTTCCCCCAGTGCTAGATTGGTTACACATCCTGGTCGTTGACTAGATGTCCCCATTCAACAGAATGGCTACTCAGCTCAAGGCTGAGTTCCCCCAGTGTTGGATTGGTTCCACATCCTGGTCCTTGATCAGATGTCCCCATTCAACAGAATGGCTACTCAACTCAAGGCTGAGTTCCCCTAGTGCTAGACTGGTTCCACATCTTGGTCCTTGACCAAATATCCCCATTCTCCTAAGAGAATGGCTCTCAATGTTGCTTAGGAAAAATCGACACTTTCTACATGACTAGACCCCAATCAATGTAGAAGATCTTTCTCGCTATAAATTTTAACACTTCTCAGATATATGAGGGATCAAATGATCCTTTATAGCATCCATGATCATTCACTTGGCTTTCACTTCTTTTTTCTTGTGAATTGCCAAATCCTACGGATCAATTGACGAAGTGACTGCATCCTTGATGATATCCGAGAGATAATTCTCTTCTAATATGAGAGTAACCCTAACTTTCCATGGTAGGAAATTCGAGGCACCTTCCAATCTGTCCTTGAACTTGAGGTTAGTTGATGCCATCTCTAAGCTCTAACACAAACTCCAAATTTGGTGAGCTCTACCTCTGAAACCCTCTAATTGTTGGTCCTGGTTCTTGCAAGTTGGTTTTGGCAGTTGATCTATTGTTGTAAACTTTTCAGATCCTCTCAATCAGAGAAGCTTTGATACCATGTGAAAATTCCAAACCCTAGGTTCTCAATCAAAGAAGTCTGTTATTTATTTGAAGAAATATAATTCTTCACATAGTTGCAACCACACAATAGCTGGAAAGTAAATAGTGGAAGCATAAAAAAAACCATTATGGTGCAGCTGTACAAACTGCTTCTGCTGTCATTTACCTCCTAACTAATGCGCTATGCTCGTTCTTTGGTCATTGTCTCTGCTAGACAAAACTATGTATCAAAACTCTCTATCTTGATCCGACTTTATACTTGAGCTGAAACCCTAATCTACCAAAACCCTTATTTCACAACTAGATGTACGGTTGGGATTAATCTAAATCATTAATGTATAAATACATATTATTAGACTCAATCAGCTAAAAACGAGACTTTTACTTTACTCTCCTAAAATGAATTACAAAATAAAATTAACTCGAACTACTTTCGGCATTTTCACACTGAACCTGTGCAGAAGCTCCTGTCCAGGTCTCTTCAACTATATCTATGTCAGCAAAGTCACTGAGGACTTGAACCCAGGATCTGTATTAATACAAGCATGATCACCTTACTACATGCCTCTAGATCACACTCCTGTGGGCACACACCCCGCCCCCTCACCCCACCATTTTTGTGTTTTTTATTTTGTAAATTTTTCATCTTTTGTTATTATTGGTTCTCCCAGGCCTGTGAACTCGACTGATTCATGAGTCTTATGGTGGACCAATGAGTCTTGGCAACTTTTCTGTATTTTAGGAGAGTCCAGAGTTTCTACAGTCTTGGGTGAGTAGAAGTATTTTTGTTTATTCGGGAAGAGTTGGTAGTTCTGGAACAGTAATGCTAGTTGCTAGAGCAATGCATTTTCTGACAGCTGTGGTGCTTTTGATATTTCATTGAAGAGGAAAGAAAGATGCCTAAGAAGACATGAAATAGTGCAGGGACACGTGATATTGATGTTTAGCAGTAAAGAGACTACAGAAATTCTAAACAACTGAATGACAGGAGGGGCTACTCTAGAATAAAGATTATTAAATGGAATGAGTTAATAAGTGGACAAACTGAACCTTTCTGGTGAGTTTATTTTTTTCCACCGAGGCAAAGTGGGACCCTGATCCACTCATTTTTAAAAATTCCAATGATCTGGTTCTTCCTAAAATCAGCCAAACCCCTATTGGCAAAGTTCCATGGTCAAAGTTCCCGTCAATTAGGTGGAACTATAACTCCTGCCAGAATTCCTACCGAATTTTAAGAATAATTTTGATGGAAAATTATTTGAGTTTGTCCACTTTTAACTCATTCTATTATTAAATATGAATCAAATTTAAAGCATATGATATGGGTTCTCTCCATGATATGATGAGGGAATTTAAAGTATATTGGGGTGTTGGTTTCTTTTTTGGGAACTTGGAAGAGAATTGCTCTTCTAACTCTAAAAGAGCATGTAAATGTCTTGTTTGAATTTTTTTTGTTTTTGTTTTAGCTGATAAGTTTTCAAATAGTTTTGAATTGTAGAAATGACTGTATTTTAGACGACATATTAGTTTAAATTTCTAGTGGATTAAATTCTGGAGTACATTTCTTGATGAACTCTGGAGTACATTCATGGATTCTATATTTTGCTTGAATAAATGTTTTTACAGTATACTGAAATTACATTGCACGTTTAGTGGAGTTTCAACTTCAAGTAAAAATTAGGAAGGGCTTTGGAGCCTGTTGAAGGCCTCGAATGCTCACAGGGTCCTACCTCTAGAATCCATTTCATTCTCCATGTTGATTATTTAGTTTGGGAATGATAAAGTATCATTTATGTTTATTGTAGGTTGCTCTTTATTCAAGACATACTGGACATCCCAAAGAAAAGATTGAACAAGATATTAGGCGACCAAAATATTTCAGTCCCGAAGAAGCCATTGAGTATGGGATAATTGATAAGGTATGTTCTTAAGGCATTTATTTTCCAATGGCAAATTGTGTGTTTTGGAGATTGAAGCTTAATCCTTGATTTTCTAAAGGCCTGCTGTTTTTTGTTAGGAAAAAGAAACTTTACCTAGTATGGTCTGGAAGGATATTCTTTAATAGATCAATCATCATACATATGCTATGTCTTCAAATCTCCTTGTTTTTCCCATATTCCTAAAATCCGATACTAAGTACTCTTACCCCCATCGGCTACTGACCAAACCAAAGTTGGGGAGCTTGCTCTAGAGACTAGCTTATATTATTATAGCTAGTCTCTAGAGCAGAACTCAAAACAACTATTTGTAATAAAATTCAAAAGTCTTAAACATGATTACTAAACCAGATTAACATATTCCAAAAGCTTGCTGTGTTGAGTTGAAATGAGAATAAAAGCTTGCCTACATACTAGTTTGGAGTGGTCTCCTAGACTGTCACTCCATATATCTGCTCCAGAGGGTTCTGTATCTTGTTGAAAGTCCAGCTCAATATAGTCTGAGAAAGCACTAAACTCAGAAGCCAATATGAATAGCTTCTGCTACGTTGATTCCATCTATATCATCCTGGGATGAACTAAAAATTGATTTCCTGTCAATCCTTCTCTTCTGTTTCACACTAATTTTGCTGACATCAAAACTCTATCCTCCAAATTTCTCAGGTTCAAATTTTAGACACTTCTCTAAGTCATCTCCCCCCTGCACGGATCATCCCATATCTCTGAGGTTATCAATGGCAGTATCTACTTTTAGAGTCACAAGTTAAACCGAAAACTAACAATGGACAATGAACACTGAAAATAAAAGTAGCTTAAAGAAAGTTGAAAGCATCAAGGAGATAGTTCCATGGACTGGCCCTCCCCATGCATCCATTGAGTGAAGCCATGAAGACCATCAATGGGAGTGTCACTATCTGAGTCAAAGTCACTCTCATAAGTGACCAATGGCACACCAACCAAACCATGTGTTTTTTTGTTTTTTAAGTTAAGAAAAAGAATTGAAAATCACGTGGGGGCGTCTAGGTGTCCCCCTTTTTCGTGAGGGGACACCCAGATGCCTCCCACCTCTTTGGGACTTTCCTTGTGTGTTTCCTCGAGTTTCCGGGAAAAGGGGACATGGGGAAACCTTTCCCAAGGAGTCCCCAAGCCCCCGGGGCATGGGAAACGAGGGGAGCGCCCCCCCAACTGGGGGACACATCCCTGTGGAACACTGGTATCTATTGGCCAATTAATTCTTGTCTCTCTTCTATTCTGTTTGGATGCAGTAATGTCAAAACTGGCCATCAGATCAAATGCATTTCTAAAGGTTGCTCCTAGTTCCCAATTAATAGATGGAGTACCATATCTCAGCATCTCAATTATGATTTGGGAGTTTCCCTCTATCTCAATATTTCTTATTCGAATTATTTTTACAGAAGTAGAACCCTTCGATTAGGCCATAAAATTCAGCTTGGTTGTTTAATACCAACCCAGACTCCCCGATAAATTATTTTCACCATACCTCTATAATCTCTTATCATTGCTGCTCTCCCACTGTTGTTTAATCCTGGGTTTTTCTTTGAAGTCTCGTTAAAGTTCAGTTTCTAGTTTACAAACTTTGCAACCTGCTAAGTTACTTTGGTTTTGGCCATTAAACCTCAGGTGGGTTCTTAAACAGAAATTCTACCAAGCCTGTTGTTGGTAT
This sequence comes from Pseudotsuga menziesii, assembly GCA_001517045.1. Classification (NCBI taxonomy): domain Eukaryota; kingdom Viridiplantae; phylum Streptophyta; class Pinopsida; order Pinales; family Pinaceae; genus Pseudotsuga; species Pseudotsuga menziesii. The sequence continues at coordinate 140,311 of LPNX011087128.1, read as the reverse complement.
CACAATTCAAATTTATTTTCCTGGTACACTTTTGAGTTTTGGTGATTCTTGTTGTCAACAGGTTATTTATTCTGACAAAGGTACAGAGGACCGTGGTGTTGTTGCCAACCTTAAGAAATCACAGTTAATATAAGTAGTGCAGGTATGTAGAGTCAAATTGGATTTTCAATAATGAATTTGAGATGAGAGACCTTATTTCTTTTATAATTAGAAGATGATGTTTTGTTCATTGCTGTGTTCATCATATGTTTCTAATTTGCTTAACAATCAACATATGTTTCATCATATAATATATAAACTGTTTTAAGCTTGCTACCTTCTATGTATTCAAGTCGGTTGTTTACAGCAACATAAACTTATTTCTACCGTCAAGTTTACATCAGGATTGTGACATCCCACATGTTTTCCTGTTTGTTGCAGTGTTTTTCAATTTCAACCTATATTTACAGCTTTCTAACTGCCAGTAATTCTCAAAACACAGCGAAATTTCTAGACTCCAGTACATTTGTTCCATGCTGTTGAGATAGTGATAATGTTGGAGCACCACTTAAGCAAAATGATCCCAGTAGCCACTGTTGTTTACTGGCTAAATAACTATATCAGTGGGCCACAGAATCTTTCAGCTTAGCAAGGGAATGCTATGCTAAATTGCATGCAAGGATACATTAAAATTTAGTTCTTTTGGTTGTTCTGTGTGAATCTATATGGATAGGTTATTACATATCTACAGAGTATATTCTTAAAGTGATGAAAATGAAAATGTGTCATATTTGCTATCTGCAAGTAATAATGTAGGTTCTTACGAGTGGCAAAGTGGAGTGATCCATATCCTGTGCTTGACATCTTAACCTTCTATCCAAGCCAGGAGCTCACTTCAGATAACTATGCTTGTGCATATTTTGAGAGAGGCAATTATGTCATTTGTTTCATGATGCTAAACTGTTTGTACAACTACTTGGTGACTGGCAGGAAGCTGCCTATGTTTTCTTTCATACATTAAAATTGTTGGAAGATTAATGATAAAAATATTTTTAGAAAGCCTTGGTTTTAGGGATGATTGCTTTGGTTTCGTGCCTATCATCGTGACCTTTTATTTCCCTTGGAATACAATTCATCTCAACTTCAAGCTTGTAAGTGAGAATGAGACTGCTGGTATCATGTTATCGCCAACAACATTTGGCTCACCAAGAGGACCAATCAACAATTGGTTCATGAAGAGGGAACATGTCACAAGTGGGATTTGAACCTGAATGGAGAGAATAAATTTCATCCTATCAACCAGCCCAGCTAGATCCAATTGACAACCTATCATCCAAATCTATTTCAGTTTAATTTCATATGACTATAACTTCAGAATACGCAATCAAGTCAACCCAATGCTCCTTTTGTTTCTATCAAAGCTGAACATGGCATCAGCTACTCAGCCAATATTCGATACTTATTGCCACTAGAGTTAAACTGTTGATCACAGCAATTTATAAGCAACATTGTAAGTTGTAACCACATTTTTTAATTTAAGGGTGTAGGCAAGTCATCTTGCTTGGCATATTGGCTTCATGTCTTCAACAAGCATTCAGGCTATTGGATATTTTAAGCATGCCAGCAGCTTCAAACTCTAGACTGCGACTGGGAATGCCTTGAACTGAAGTTGTCTATAAAGTTTTGAATCTTTCTTTTGTTTTATTAGGAATACGTAGCTAATACGATGATTTATTCGACATTTGTTAAATTTATTTAATAATTTTATTTTGGGGCAGTAAGATGGGGTGTGGGCGTGGCAGGGGAGAAATAAATTGTTCCAACTAGAAAGGTGCAGCTTCCTTTCGTATCCTCAACTAAAGTTTGCACCAAGTTCAGAATCTGTGCATGTTAGTATACTGTTCAAGGGAATTTGAATCTACATTTTCATAGGATCATCATTTCTTCCTTCAATTTCAGTTTAAATTCCTATCCTAGATGGACTCTCTTTAAACTCTACTATTTCAGTTTAAAGCATCCTTCCTGCAATTTTTTTTAGGTGTTCTTTTGTTCATTCAATTTCAGGTTTAGATACCTATCCTAGATGATTCTCTTTAAACTCTACTATTTCAGTTTAAAACATCTGTCCTGCATTTTTTTTTTGTAAGTTGCTTTGAGGAACATGCCCCAAGTCTGGGTGCTGCAGCATATAACACAGACTGCCTTCTACTTAGGTACCAGGTCTGAGGGGTATCTATTCCATCATAAGCCTCTGAGAGACACGCACCTAACCTCATCCTTTTTCTTTGAGATGTCATTCAGGTGGGGTAGAACATGCCGAGAATGCAACTGTGGACCTATGGAATGAATCAATGCCCCATTGGCATCCATTCTGCATGTTACTGTTCTTACCTGAAAAGTCTCTGTTGTCCAAATTCTGTCGTACTATTTTCCTTGATTGCTTCATTAAATGGATTTTCTGGATTTTTTTGGCTTTGCTGCTGAAATTTTATTAGATTCTTTGCTGATATTTCTTCCAACGAATTTCCTAAATCTTACTCTTGCGGTTGCTTTGTAACCACAGGTTCAAACTTTTGGGAGATTGTTGGCCCTCCAAGCTAACTGGTCTTTTTGTTTTTCTTATACTTTGTACCCCATTTCGAAGCCTATACTGAAACACGGATAATTGTGCAAGTAAAGTTTAAAGGGGGTTGTGATAAGCTTTAAATAATATGCATATTAAGAAGTGTTAGAGCATGTATTCTTGCCCATGTGGGAGCTCAAGGCCAAGGCTCTACTAGTGGGCTTGTTAGTTCACTTAAACATATTAATGCATTTCCCTATGTGGATGGAGTCCAAGAGCAATGCATGATGTAAGTAGGTTGTAACTCATTACATATAAAGGAAATAAAACCTATGGACCTTGTTGCCGCCTAAAAATCACTTAACTTCAAAATGTCTGCTAACTGCTAGGTGTGTTCTTGAGTGACAACTATGATTTTAGAACCCAGTGTCACCTCGATTCTTAACTCCTCTATTTAGACCCAACTCTCTAAAATGTCAAGGGGGGTAGTCCCTACTTACTAAGTTTAATAAAGGTTTTAATTAGGAATTAAAATTTATTAAGGTTTACCTATGTTTAATGACAAACAATCATACACATATGCAACAATTTAGTGATTGTCAAGTCCTTTATAAGTGATCAAAGCAAAGTTAAATAATGCGACAATTACATCTCACAATTCCAGTGCCTATTCTATTTAGGTTTAGGAGTCACACTTTATGAAATTATTCAACAATAGCCAATAATCACATTCACTTTTGCTAAAATGAACCTTTTGCAAAATAAATAAACAATCAACAAGAGCAAGAACCGCAATACTTTGGAAATAATTGCGAGAATGAAATAGGAGATTATTGCGTTTTGAAAATGGTCCTGTAAATTTTAAGTTACCTTTTGCAAAATAAATAAACAATCAACAAGAGCAAGAACCGCAATACTTTGGAAATAATTGCGAGAATGAAACAGGAGATTATTGCGTTTTGAAAATGGTCCTGTAAATTTTAAGTTAATTTTAGGTCTCACTTTAGCTTAGGGGATTAACATGTGAAATAAGAATTGCAAATCCTAGCTAGTGTGACTACACCAAACACTTATCTCTTTCAATTTGATGGAGACCATTGGGTGCTCAACAAGAGAACACAAGGTTCCCTTCTAGCTTCACAAGGACCCCCGAGAGGATCTGGAGGATATGGAGGATCCGAAGGACCTGGAGGATCCAGAGGACCTGGTGGACCATCTGAAGGCCCACCATTTGGAGGACCCCCACTTGGAGGCCCACCACTTGGAGGACCGCCATCCGGAGGACCACCACCTAGAGTACCACCTTATGGAGGTCCACCATCTAGAGGACCCCCACCTGGAGGCCCACCACCACCACCACCACCTAGAGGCCCACCCCGTAGAGGTCCACCTCCCTCGAGTGGCCCACCATCAGGTGGACCTTCTAGTAACCAATCACCAAATCAACTAGCTACGGGGGCATCACCCATGCCCGTTTATCAATCTGCTTATGGTCCTGCTGGTCCGCAAATGCCATACCGGTACTATCAATATCCTCAACCCAATCAACAATTACCATTTCTGGAAACATTAGATTTGTTGGATTTGTCCAGATTGATTAATGACCCTATACATCACGATCCCTCATGGACGGCCATTCCGGTCAGATTACCTTCGGATATACCAAAGTTTGACGAAAAACCCGGTGAAGACCCTAAGAACCATGTGTTGACTTTTCATCTATGGTGTTCATCAAATTATCAGATGGATGGTTCAATCTGTCTACGGTTATTTCAGAGAACCCTCACAGGCGTTGCTGCAAAATGGCATATAGAACTACCACAACATTCTTTCTGATATTTTAACGCTTTAGCAATGGCATTTTTAACCCACTTTCAGCTACCAATCCGGTATGAGACATGTACAGACTTGTTAACCTCTCTTCGACAAACTACTTCAACGCATATCTCCGATCACATCCACAAATGGAGATGAAGACGTAGGTTAATCAAGGCTCCTATTCCTGACCAACTACTTGCTGATTGGTTCACAAAATCTTTACTTCCTCCTATTGCTAGAGATGTTTCCATGGGAGGTGTTGTTACAGAGGAGCAAGCTATTAGTCGTGCTCACTAGTCAGGTACTTTGTATGATTTAATCCCTCATGCTCCTCGTCCCACATCGGACCCGTCAAGACCTCCAACTGAACCACTTGCTAATGGCATCCTTGGTTCAGTTCAAACCCAAACGACGACAAAATATACCAAGAAGAAAACTCAACTCGTCGCACCAATAGGTCAACCAACACCACCCCCCAAAACTATACCCCCTCATGTTGCTTCCACCGAGGTAAATGCGGTTTAGTCCGCTGAATCTTCAAGTGAAAAAAAGAAAGGTAAAAACAAATCCAAAAAATCCGATAATCAACAGGAAGGTGATAGACCACCAAACCTTGATGCTGATTCCAAAAATAAGAGGAAGGTAATAGACCACCCACCTCGACAGTTTTTACGGACCCTTTTCCCACCCAACAACAATTAATTGACCATCAATCTTTGCATGGGCCTTCTTCATCCATTGATGAAGTTAAAATGATGTCAAGTGAGACGATTAACCTAAATACAAGAGCACATAGTTATGACCCCCCTCTAGAGAAGAAACCTGATGAGATTCCACCTAAAAAAACCTTCAGCCTCCACCCCCCTCCAAGTAATGGTCTTCACATCGAAAAATCTCTGCCTGACGCAATTTTTTGCTCACCCAAGAGTACACTTCGTAACTTCGTTATCAATCCTAATGCACGTGCTGCCCATTACTATAACATTGTAGAAGATTTGACCCAGGCACCATGCGCTATGTCGGCCCTAGAAGTACTCCAAACTTGTCCCACACAACGAAATTTTTTGCTAACAACACTTGGAGCTATGGATCCTGAAAATAGTAACATCATTGCTTTCAAACTAGATGACTTTAAACCTAGGCTCTCACATTAGTTGGCCTTCCAGTTAACCACAAATATTACTGGAAATAACATCCATTGTACCATATTGGACGAGGGAGCCTCTACTTCGGTCATGTCCCTATCTTGTTGGAGAGCCATCGCTTCTCCTGAGATTAATCGTTCACCTACTACACTCAAGGCCTTTGATGGTCGTGGATTCCAACTGTATGGATTACTGCCCTCCCTCCAGGTAGAGCTGAGGGGCAAATCAGTTTCCATTCATATTGAAGTCGTTGATTCTCCTTTGGTTTACAATGTACTCCTAGGTCGCAACTGGTTCTATGCTATGTAAGCTATAACATTGTCTGTCTTTCGGATTGTCCAATTCCCATTTCAAAGAAGGATTGTTATGATAGATCAATTAGATTTCATCATAGCTAATGCTATTACAAATGATGTGAACAACATTCCACTTCTAACTACCCCGCAGTATCAGAACATTGGAGTAGGCCTCATTAAAGACTCTTTTCTCATGGGAGTCTTTCCTTTATCAAATCCTCCTCCTGCCCTGCAGATCGCATCTATAAATATGATTTCTACCTCTATCGTAGACAAAGCCTAAAGTCTATTGCTGAACCAACATCACTTACTCCTTTTGAGGAAGTCTACAATGCCATTCAAACCACGAGCAACCCTACCGTCAACGACCATTTGTTGATGGCCTCCAATCCATATCACCTACCATATTGGTTAGACAACCCCCCCATCTCTTGATTATATTTCCCATACATTTCCCTCTGATGAATCTATCACAGAAGTTATGTCCCTAGAGGAGATGCCTTAGAAAGATCATCACCATAGATCTTCTTTCCTTCCCCCTTTCCATGTGGTAGAAGAGCAATTCACGTTCGCTGTTTCGTCTAATATAGTCACAGACCCTCGGTCCTCAACCCTCATCCACGGGGTTGAATCTGAGGGTAAACTATGTAATATTACCAATCCCATTCCGGTGGATATATCGGTGAAACCCGATGTTTCAGAGATTATTTAGATAGGCCAGAATTCTTCACCTTTAGAGGTTCAGTCATATACGACCTTATTCAAGGAATTTAGAGATGTCTTTGCTTGGTATTACGAAGAAATGCCATGGATTGATCCCTCCATTGTTGTCCATGAGATTAAAACATACCTTGGTGCTAAGCCAGTTTGCCAAAAATTACGCAGGTACATCCACAAAAAGCAACAGCCATTAAGGAGGAAGTTGAAAAATTTCTTAGGGTTGGTTTCATTTACCCCGTGCCCTTGACTAAATGGGTGTCCAACATAGTCCCTGTGAACAAAAAGCAGGGTACTATTAGGGTTTGTATTGATTTTAGGGATTTGAATCGAGATTGTCCAAAAGACAATTTCCCTACCCCCTATATCGATCGAATTATCGATAACTGTGCCGGAAGTGTCATATTCTCATTCATGGATGGCTTCTTCAGCTATAATCAGATCGAAATTTTCCCTTCAGATCAACATAAAACGACTTTCATATGCCCATGAGGGACCTTCGCCTATCACAGACTCCTGTTTGGCTTAAAAAATGTTGGCACTACGTTTCAACACGCCATGTCGTATGCTTTTCATGATATCAAACAAGTTGTGGGGCCCTATCTCGACGACTTACCTACTCATTCCAAGCAACGGGACCTTCATGTCGATCATCTGAGAGCTTTTTTTTTTAGATTTCGTCATTTCAACATCATTTGAACCCCCACAAATGTGTTTTCTGTGTCGAAACTGGTCGATTGCTTGGCTTCATCGTGTCCAAGGATGGTATCTGTATTGACCCTTTAAAGATTGAAGCTATCTTGGCTCTCCCCGCTCCCACTAATGTAATAGAACTCCAAAGATTGCAAGAGAAGGCAAACTTTTTACATCGTTTCATCTGTAACTATGCAGAAAAGACACATGGATTCATGCAGTTATTAAAAAAAGACACTCCTTTTTTTTGGGATGACTTAGTGCAACATGCGTTTAACAATCTCAAACATGCTCTCACACATGCACCCGTGTTGCAACCACCTGATTATACGAGGGATTATTCTCTGTATGTGGCTTCCTCCTTGTGAACCATTGGTATGATCCTAGTTTAGAATGACGAACATGACCAAGAGCATGTGATTTACTACGCTAGTAAGAGTCTTTTTGACTCTGAAACCCGGTACTCGCATGTGGATAAACTTGCTTTGGCCACAGTCATCACAGTCCAGAAGTTCCGTCACTACATCCTGCTCCGCACAACTACTGTCTATGCAAATGTCAACACTATGTATTATGTCAGGTACTTTGGGGCAAATACTCATGTTGCATCGTTATCCTTCAGGAGTTCGAGTTGGAATTTTCTAAAACCACTTCGAAGAAGTCACTTGTTTTTGTAGAGCTCATGTGTGATCTTCCCCACGTTACCGAGGAAAAAGAGTCCATCGATTTATTACCAGATGAATTTTTGTTTCTCATTAGCACGACTGACCCTTGGTATGGAAACTTTATTCTCTGTCTCCAAACTTAACGATATCAACCCAATGCCACTCACGAGGAACACCGTCGCATCCGCCACCAGGCTAAATATTACCTCATTTTAAATGATACCTTATACCGCCGTGGCGTGGATTCAATATTACGATGTTGTCTCACCCATGAAGACGCTGAAATCGTCTTGAATGATTGCCACTCTTGATCTTGTGGCGATCACCTCTCTGGGTTGGCTACTGCCAGAGAATCTTGCGTGCAGGGTATTTCTGGCCTTCGATTTTCAAATATTGTATTGAAACTGTCAAGAAATGCCTGCCCTGCCAAATGTTTACCACTAAGAAGTGCACCCTTCCTGCTCTGCTTCATCCTGTCATAGCAATTGACCCGTTTGCAAAATGGGGCATAGACTTCGTGCATTGTAGACCTATCTCAGTCGGGGGGCATGCCTACATTATCGTGGCTGTGGACTACTTTACTAAATGGGTTGAGGCTATGCCCACATATGCCAAAGAGGGAAAAACAACTGTGTTGTTCTTATTTAACCATATCATCGCTAGGTTTAGGATTCCTAGGTCCATTGTGACCGATCATGGGTCACATTTCCAGAATAAGATGATGGAAGATTTGAGTACGGAATTAGGATTTCGACGTGATTACTTTCCGCTTTACTACCCTCAGGCTAATGGCCAGGTTGAAGCGATCAATAAAGTTTAAAAAACCATGTTTCAACGAATGGTAGGGCAGGCCAAATCAAATTGGCATTTGCAACTGTTTTCTGCACTTTGGGCCTACAGGACAATAATGAAGACCTCCACTGGTTTCACACCATTTCAATTCGTGTACGGACTCGATGCTACTCTCCTGATAGAATGCGAAATCCCTTCTCTAAAGCTCGTTATGGAACTTTTGCCTAATACCATTATAGAAGAAGAATGATTTTTGTATTTGAATAAGCTTGATGAAACTTCCTGTGATGTTGCTTTAGCTAACGAAGCACACAAACGACTGATGAAATCCCAATATGACAGATATGTTTAGCCTCGCTCTTTCAATGAATGAGATCTGGTATTAACATATGATCAGAGACATGATAAGCTAGGGGTAGGTAGATTTGAATCTATGTGGCACGGGCCTTACATTATCAGTCGTGTTTTGGAAAAATGTGCTTATGAGTTAGTGGACTACGATGGGATACCCTTGGGAGAGCCCCAGAACGGGCTCTACCTGAAAAGATACTATGCCTAGGTCATCTAGCATATGCTCTTTGTAAATAGTGTTTATAGATTGTTGTGTTTCTTACTTTGGAAAGTGTGGTTTTTATGTGATATAAGACGTGCTTTTTTTGCAAACCCTACTTATGAATGTCCTGTGTTTAATGGAGAGATCACCACTTTTACTGGTTTTGCGGATGGTGTTAATCGTTACACGTTAAATCTTGTATTGTCGGCTTGGGTACTGTACTCTTCTTTATGTGATCTAGTGAGTTCAAAGGTTCTTGTTTAGGTCCCTCCACTAACAATCTCGCAGAGTATCATGCAGTGATCAGATTGTTAATGGAAGCCCTAGCTAACGATGTAAGGGAGATTAGGGTTTATCTAGATTCATAATTAGTTATTCAACAACTAAACTGAGTCTACATCGTCCAAAACCCTCTACTCCTTCATACATTCCGAAGGGTTAGGATCTTAGAAAGGTCTTTTGAGCAAGTCATGTATCAACATATTTCGAGACATTTGAATGCTGTAGAAGATTCCCTGGCAAATTTTGTCCTAGATTGGTACATTGCTCATAATTAAAGTTCATTATAACATAAAAAACAAACATGTAAATTCATAGGTAGGTACACATTCATACATCACATGTTGCACACACATCTGTAAATAAAGTTTGTTATATATATATATATATATAGATATATAAACTATGAAGATGAGATACAAAAATGGGCTGAAGCATCAAGCTTTTAGAGCCCCCAAAGTCTAGGAATGTCATAGTTCAAAATATACATATACAAGACAAGAACTGAAGCGTCGAAGCTTTCATTGTAAATACATATAAAAAAAATGAGAACTCTATGTGGATTAGTCATCACGATGGTGCTCATGGTAGCATATAAGGACCTAAGCCACTCTACGGAGTAGCCTAGCAAACCGTCCTTAGACTCCTGTTGTATGATGCTAGTAGTGCCTGGGTAGGTCATCAATGGAGACATAGGGAATCTCTACAATCAAACACTGCAGGTTCTCCTCAATATCCTCGAGCTCATCATTTGCCTCAAAGCGATGAACCATCATATCTCTAACTGCTGCCCGCCTCTCAATAGGCGACGCTCCAGCTGGATGAGCAAATCCAATGTCTGCACAAATCATTTTCACTTATCTCAGCATTACAAGATAAAAATGAAATAAGATTGAAAAATTAAAAACACAATTGATAGCGTCTTTCTTACCTTGATCATCCCACTCTTCCTCTGGTAGTGGAAGCTCTGGATCCTCAGGGAAGTCGCCCCCCTCGTAGGCATAATCCTCGATCATAAGTAACTGGTTCCTCAACCAACAAAAGAAGACTGATTCATAAACGAATTTGGAACCTATGCCACCGTGACAGGCCATGACATAGACCCATCTGAGCATTCGGGGATCCTCAACATCTAGCCTGCTCATGGCTACCTGAGGTCTCATGTGAGGCACCCTATGTAGGATGAAGGATACTATCACAACTCCATAGCCAAACTATTTGAGCTGCCCCCATCTGCACTTGTTCAACTGATCTTTCAAGTTGACTAGCATACCCTCGCACCAGTTGAATACTGTAGGTGCCATACACTCTAGGGCATATAACATGTGTGCCCTAGTGGTCAGGTGGGTGGATTTGGTCCCGACAACTTTCCCGATGGTATAAGCCACTGTCCTAAAAGGACAGTCCACTATTCGTTTGATAGGGAGCTTCCCAGCTTGGGCATGCGTCCCTAACGAACAATACCTGTCATTAAAGTCATCCAAGGAAAACTCACCACCTCGTGGGCCGGATAAAACCACTTGTCTCGCTCTCCGAGACAACCCAGTCAGAAAGTATATGTCCTCTGTATCAATTGCCAGTGTGTGGGTCCTGACCACAAAATGTTGTTGATCGGGGTCCCACATATCGATTATATACTCCAAGAGACGTATATAGGCTTTCATTCCTGGCACCTTGAAGTATATGAGTAACCCACAATTTCGAAGGGCCTCTATAGTGGCTGGGTCACTGATAGCTTGTAACTCTTCCATTTCATGTTCGCTTTCCTTCCATATTACCATGGTGTGGATACTTTTTGCACCTGCAAGACATTGTAAACAAGCATTAAAACACACATCATTGTGAATATGGTTCTAATATCGAGATTTCCAGGTCAAACTCATTGGGCTCATGGCTATTTTACAAGTTCTTTGTGTCTTTTTCATATTTAGAGTGAAAATGAAAAAGTACCGAGTGTTTTTTTACACTTTTTCCATGCTCGTTAAAAACCTAGAAAAAGAGTGTTGATTCCACTTTTGCTGCTTTTTTCAGACTCGTAAAAATTTGATTATGAAAAAGAGAATTTGTTACGGATTTATATTTAAGCTCTTTTCAGTGTCCTTAAAAACACAAAAAGATTGTCAAGCGAACTTGTTACGTTCACGCTTGTAAAAGTATTAGAACGGTCCACTGGTCGGTAGTAGTTTATCTTTTTTTCGGACCGATTAGGACTAAATTGACGAAAAAAAACCTTTTTGAAGTCTCATTGTGTCTTTGTTCATACTCTCTAAACATGAACGACACTGAGTTTACTTTCATCGGAATCATGAAGCCAAATGATGAATGACCCTATATGGGAATGAACCTCTCATTTCTCACGTTCGTAAAACATGTGAGAATGGACTCATCGCTTGATGAGCTATAATGAGTGTTTGTTACACTCTTTGAACTTGTAAAAACGAAAACACGCACTAATTCTTCAAGATGGGGAAATTAAGGGAAAGGGGAATGTTTTTCATTAGTATTTATGGAAGTTTATAGTCCACCTTTGAACATGGCACCTGTCTGCATTTGCATATCTGAACAGTTGGGTATTCATCTTGTCTCTGAGTTGATCCATTTTTGTGAGTCACCTGACTCCTTTGAATCAATTCAAAGAATGCTTCGCGATATTCCTTGCATTACACCTGGTTTCAGTTTTATCGAGTCAATGCTTTCAAGCTATTTTCCATGCCGCAAATTGTTCAAAGAATGTCTCTTCCAAAAAAAAAACTCGTTAGTAACTTTGCCTATCCATAAAATCAGTCATGTCTGAGTCAGTTTCACCACTTCAAATCAATTTTTGTTCCATGTTTCGTGTCGATGATGGGGGAGACATCATGGCCCCCCTTTGACGAGTCTATTCCTGTTGGCTTCATCTCATCATTCGGGAATTGGACTTAGAAACCTAGTCGAGTGCCTTGAAGCCTGCGTGCCTCAATGGTAGGTTTACTTGCTTTCAATAGTAAGTTTTCATCAATGACCTCTGATTGAAAGACTATCAAGTGTTCGAACCTAAAGCATTTATTCTCACTTGAGAGAATGTACTGGAATAGCTTGGGAATCATTGACATTAATGGTGATTTCCCTCGCACTTGTTAACAATATACATCAATGACTGGTACTCAAGTGCTTTCTGTCATGTTCGACGTCAAAACATCTATTCACATGGTTGGAATCGTATCAGTTAGGGATTGGAATGAGGACCCTAAGCAGTTAGGCTTCATCTGCATAATTGCCTATCCTCAGGTTGCGATTGAAGATCATTTGGAGTCTTGACATAGATTCACATTGTATGTTTGGTGGCTGTGTTCAATATTTGAGGTTGAATAACATGGATCTACTTTGTATGTTCCGTAGCCATGTTCCGCTTTCTACATTAGTTGTTCATAAATTTACAGTGTATTATTGGTATCCATGACATGGTCATCATCATAGATTTGCAGTGTATTGGTCCGCAACCATGATTGAGTCGAATAAGTTAGTTACTGGTCCTATGTCAGTTGTGAACTCATCTCTCATTGCCCTTATACTGGATTGATGTCTAGCAAAGTATTTCACCTATCACTTCTTTTTAGCCTCATACTTCGGGGGGCATTCTGTTGCACGTGAAAAATCCACTAGTGCCTGTTGACCCTTTAGAAATCCTAGCCTGAGATTCCTTTGGTAACTTTTTCCACCCTTAGATTGACCGATGCCTTTTCTCAGTTATGGCAGAGTGTCGTTGGTGCACTGTCCCGTGGAGAAAAAAGCATCGGCTCTTGTTTGTCTATTGCCAACAGGCGCCATCGTTGCTCTTCCTTTGTGAGCAAAAAACATCAATGTTGTTTCACCTAAAGCCAAGTGCACCGGTGGACCTAAAACATGAAAAAAAGAAGATTCTAGAAACTTTCTTACGAAAGTCTCAGTGGGGTTGGTTCCTACTATCTAAGGAGAGGTGGCATTCACCTTCCTCACCTGTTGGGATCACCTCCTATCCATTTCCTAAGTGAATCTCATGTAATTTGGCCTATAAATGAATCCTTCATGATGGAGAGAGTGAAGGGGGCCAAAGAAAACACCTTTATGTTGTTGGACAGAGATATGGTTTAGAGGCAAGATAGAGTGAGCTTATGCGTGAAGATATTGTTGTAAGTGTGAGAGATTGTATATCTGTTGTGGGGGATAAAGCTAGCAACATCAAGGCTTTATGGTTGTAGCTTTACTCTCTTTTATTATTAATACAAAAGTGTCCATTTTTCCCGTATTTAATGTGTGTTAATATCAGTTAAATGTTGTTAGACACCTTGATCACTAACATAGATGATTAATTTGTGATGATGCTCTCATGTTGTGCTTTTCTCTTTTGATCTCCTTTGCAGATACTGAAGATTGCAAGAAGAACTTTCGAACGAAGACAAAAAGTACTTAGATTTGAGGTATGAGTTTAGTTTCATGTTGATTAAATTGATTATCTAGGAGAAGGGTATGATGTTGTGGTTATTTTGTTCTACACTTGTATCATACAGGGTAGAAGAACAGGCGGTGTCCACACCGGTTGTAGAATTCTTTGAAACAGATTACATTAATAATATCTCGAAAGGGAGTACAATAATAATACAACGACACATCAATAATACAAGAGGAATAGCTTCTGAAGTTACACAATCTTCAACAGAATGTAATCTTGGCGATAATCTTGACACTTCGTGGTAGGTGGTGGTTTGACATGTAAAGTGACAGATTTTAGCTCTAGATAGAACCCAATATTTTTCAAATGTGATTCCATGTAGACAATGAAGGTCCAAAACACATTTAAAAGTACTTTGAATGTGGTGGTTTGACTTCTAAAATGACATAGAGTTTAGTTCTAGATAGAACACATTAATTTTTAACGTGAGTCAATATAGATAATGAAAGTCCAAAAGACATATAAAATCACTTTGCAAGCCTCTTTTCTTGTGAGCTACCCTCTCCTTTTAACTTGAGAAAAACGTTGGTGTATTTTTTCCCCTCCCATCATACTTAAAAGATTTTTTTCATAATATTCTACAACACATTTACTAGAATGTAATCCAATAAATTTTGATATATTAGAATGACTTCAATTATTTATTTTAATAATGTCAATCTACCCCTTTGGAAAGGAACCTATTATATCAATATGCATATAAATCCATATAATATTCATCACATCATTATTTTGGTGAGTAAAAAAAATATCAAATAATCTAAAAAAAACACTCTTTTATCATAAAATTTAACAAACTCATTTAGATTTAAATTCACCTTCATTATCCATCTAAATATCCACAACACTTCTATATTCTTTGTTGTGACTTTATTTCACAACAACCAACTTAAAGTCTTTGAACTCAACAAAAGCATCAAATGATCATTTTTGAGAAAATAAGTGCTCACTTATGAAAACCATTTGCAAACAAAATATAATTTATTGTACTTGTAGTCACTAGTGTTTCGTTGAAAGGATTGTGTATATCCTCATTGACAAGATCTACAATATTGGATGGGTTATATGTTTAAGCGAATCATATTTTTTTTAAATGGTGATTTTACAAAGAAACTAATCAAAGTGTTTTTTTTACTATAGTTATATGTGTGTAATTAATTCCATGAACTACACTAGTTAGATTTTTGTGTATGTGCATAGGTGTGTATGTGCATATTTTGTATATATATAATTCATTTTAAATTGTTGAATTTTTAATTTATTTCTAGATATCGACAATTATTTCACAAATATTTCAAGCATTCAGTTCATCTCACAATTTTCATTGAATAATTGCAGCGGAATCAAAAGATCATAGAAACACAACCATGCACAATAAACACAATAATTTTACTCTTGGAACCCAATAGGGAGAAAAACCAACAACCTTTGTTAGAAGAAATCAGTCCAATTCAAGTACAATACCAATCATGAAGATAAACCCTAGCACATGGAAAGATGCGGCCTTCTTCACAAGAAACCCTAGACAAGGGTGGTGAACTTCTAAAAACAATAGGGAACCCCAAAAATTAGTCCTTGTGATATTCACTAGCCTTCATTTGAAAGTGCACACCAATGTATCGAAGATGATGTTTGATGACGAGTGAACAAATGAAATGATGGAGCACTTTATTTATATTCTTTAGTTGACCTATAATTCCACTATGGGGTCGACTTGTACACTTGATGAGGTCGACTTGTCTTTTTCACTTCAAGTTTCATTTTATCTTTAGGGCCAACTTGCACTTCTAGTATTCCATCTTTCTTGATACTTCTTCAATGCTATCCAAGACTTCTTCAATGGTTGAATCGACTTCTTGATTATTTCTTCATCGTAGAAAAGTTGTCCTTGTTGATGATAATCTACTCACATGCACGTCTATTCATGCTTAAATATCTAACGTTGATTTGATTTCACTTTAAGAAGTCTCAAACACTTCTTAGAGCCCATGTCAAATTCAACATTAGATTAAACATTAGGAAAATTTTGAGGTCTAAAATGAGCCTCATAAGAGATATCATAAAATATTATGAGTTAGGCATTTTATGGGGAATGCATATTTACAACTCATCTCTTACACTATAACCAATGCAATTATGGTTAAGTTAAATTGAAAAGATGTCTAAAATAAATCAATAAAAAAATCATTTTTGATATGACTAACAGTAAAGTACTTTTAAGTACATAAATTATTTTTAAATATAATATGGTTGATATGACTAAAAGTAAAGTACTTTTGAGTACATAAATTACTTTTGAATATAATATTATGAATATATTTATACAATAATATACTCATGAAATAAAATATACTAATTTTGAATTTGAAATATAAGTTACTTTTTTAATATTCAAAATTCAAAACATGTTTATAAACCATGTATTTATAATTTTGAATTTTAAACATAAAGATAAATTTAAATGAATAAATTGTCATATCATATATATAATAAAAACTAATTTTAAAATATAAATATAAAACTATAAATTAAAAAAAAAACATTTTTTAAATTTAGTTTTCATCTTTTTAATATACCTTCAAAATCACGTGTAAACTCATTTTTAATAGTTTCTTATGATATATTTTATATATAATTTTTAATGCAATAATTAATAACATTATTAAATAAATTAAAAAAATGTTAATATTGGGATGAAGGAATAGTATATAAATTTCAACCACAAAAAATTGAGTTAATATTAAACAAATGAGATTATATGTAATAAACATTATAATAATATAATATCTTATTATGATATAATAGTTCATTTAAATTTCTACAGTAAGATTTTAAGCATGTATTTGGTTTTGTAACTTGAATGTACATGTCTAATTTATGTTGGTATAAATGTAGGTGTTTCAAATTGCTACAATAAGATTTTATGCATGAATTTGGTTTTGTAACTTGAATATACATGTCTAATTTTTGTTGGTATAAATGTAGGTGTTTCAAAGGTTAAAAAGTGATAGTAAAATATGAACCTTGAATAATACCTAAATTTAAAACAAAATATTAATACTAAAATTCAACCGCATGAAAACATATATAGTAATTTATTATAATATAATATTTTATTTTTATAAAATAAATAAATAAATATTTTATATATTTAAATAATAATTATAATAGATTATTATATATGGTAAGTATTTAAAAACAAAAAACTATTAATCATGAAATTGTTTTTATTATAAAATGTTAAGTGATTTTGATTTTAAATAAAGATTTGACATATATATTTTAAATATTAAAAAAGTAATTACATAATTATAGTTTTGAATAGAGCATTTACTTTTTTAATATTTACAATTTGTTTTATATTGAAATATAAAAAAGTAATTACATTTAAATAAAACATTTAGTTTTTTGGTATTTGTAATTTATTTTATATTGAAATATGAAGAGTAATTTTCTTTCTAAATATTGTAAAACTACTTTAGTATATTTATATTATATTCAAAAATAATTTATGAGTACTATTTTCATAATGAGTACTTTACTTATAACATTGATATAGTTAACTATGTGTTTTTATTTACCATTTACAATTTGGCAAATAAACATCCTTAATTCAACCAATGCCACCTCAACTATTATAGATGATGTCATTCTTCAGAATATGATTGGTTCTTTTAAAGTGAATTTTGATAGTACAATTTTTGTTTTGAGGCCCATTTTTTACCTCAAAATTCTTCTAATGCTTTGTATATTACAGAAGGGGATAAAATCCCCTATCAAATAAACAAGTCAACTCACTATAATATAGAATAGATCACTCTATCACATAGCACTCCATTATAGAGTATGGAATCTGACTTCTGTCCTTATTCACTCTTAGTCAACACACATGACTAATCAAGGATAAGAAACTCGAGTGTTATTCGCTCTTAGTCAACACACATCACTAATCAAGGATACGCTAGGGCCATTCTCCACTATCCATTGGTCAAATCATATGATCCCTCTAGGAAAATGTCTATAGAATGTTTGCTTGATGTTGCAACCTGGAGAATCATCAATAATCCCTCTTAGTGAGGGATACATTCTAAATCATGCCAAGCATCACACTTGGTGAGAATGTTTGTAGGAGATATTTTGCATCACTCCCAAGCATAACACTTGATGAGAATCTATGTGGAAGACATTCTGCATCACTGTCAAGCATCACACTTGGCGAGAATTTCTGCAATCCATCTTGGATATGTACTACATCTTGAGTCTTTCACTCATATCCAAATCATATGACTATTTGGATAAAGACTATGCCAGGACCATTCACCTCATGTGATTGTATCATTTTTCCTTGATCAAATCAAATGACCAATCTGGGAAAATATCAACCCGATACTCCTCATTTGTGGAACCATCATGGTGTCTAGGCCATTCACCTCACGTGAATGTCTTCCTGCTCATCTGTAGAACCTAGCACGATATTTGGGCCATTCACCTTTCATGAATCTCTTTTTGCTCGTATATAGAACCATCACAATATCTAGGCCATTCACCACTAGCCATATTACTCAGGCTCCGAAGGTGAATGTATTCCCAATGTTGCTCATCCATCAATACTCCCTCTCATTAAGGGAGACATTTCCATAACTTGTCTTTGAAGTATACAAAATTTTCCTTGGATAGAGGCTTGGTGAGAATGTCAACTATCTTCTCATTTGTGGATATGTATTAGAGCTTCACTGCTATGTTTTGTACCATGTCTCAGATGAAGTGATGTTTGATCTCAATATGCTTCGACTTGTCATGAAATATTAGATTTTTTGAAATCTTTACACAACTTTGATTATCACAATGTAGCGAGGTCATCTCCAGCTCCTAATCAAATAATTATGTAAGAATATTTTGAATCCACACTGCTTCACGACTAACGAAATTGGCAGCATAATACTTTGCTTCTTATGTAATGAGTGCAACATAAGTTTGATTCCTACTAAACCAAGATATCATGGTTGATCCTAAGCTGAAGCAACAACTCGGGCTATTATTTCTGTCCACTGCACTCCCTGCCCAATCAGAATCTGCATAACCCTACAGCCTGACTTCACTACATGAAACATATCTCAAACCATATGCAACTATACCACATAGGTACCTCAACACATGCTTTATTGCAACCCAATGTACATGTATCAGCTAAACAATAAACGGTCTCAGGATGTTCACTACAAGGCAAATATCTAGCCCAATGTTAATCGGGTACAACATGGATCCAATCAGCTGCCTATATATTGAAGGATCCACCAAATCTGAATCTGAAGAGGAATCACTCAGCTTCTCCATATTTTTCATCATAGGTGTAACCATGGAATTGTAGTCGATCATAAAAAATCAACTCAAGATCTCATTTATGGACCTATTGACTGAGGAATATCTCATATGATGTCTGCTACACTCCAATCCTAAGAAATAATGCATTAGGCCAAGATCCTTCATCTAAAATTCAGACGTCAAATTCCTTTGGGTGAGATAGGTACTCTAAGGAAACTTCTCCATCATCAACAAACTATGTTGAAGCTACTCCCTCTATGCTGGATCACCCTTCTCTATTTTCACTTAAGTATCCTACTCCACTTGCATATGGACACTCTGATCCATCTGCATCTGAATATCCTGCACTCTATGCATCTAGACATCCTACGACCTCTACATCTAAGTATCCTGCACTGAAGCAACTTGCTTCCTTCTACACCATTGATCCTTATGTATCCATCTATGTCATCTACCACCAATCGGGTCCACTGAGACGATTCTCTTTCTCCATTAAGAACAATGAATACCATCCATGACTCTCTGTGAACCTGCAAATTGGATAACTCCATAGTCTATAGATGTCAATATGTACTGCATGCTTGATCTTATAGATCCACTTGGAATTCACCACTGACTTTCGCCCAAGTCTTGACACTAACTACCACACATCATTCTTCATGATGGATTGATGCTCCTCCATCATGAAATCCTTCGAAACTTGTCGGCCTGCTGCCTCCTCATAACTAGAAGGCTTGAAATCAATGATGTGACTCATCAATGCCAAATAACTAGAGAACCTTTGAGTTATTTTCTCTCCCTAAAAGCACCACTAGGAGATGCATTCATCTCTGCATCCTGCAAAGCATCACAAATCCATGCTTTCCTCTGGCTTCACTCCTGTGAGTGCCTCTTTAGGAGTCTTGTCCCCCAATACCTGGTGAGGACTCTTGTTCCAAGCATAACCTAATGTACTGGATGCCTCTTCCCAATAAGAACATGGGTTGATCATGAACATTTCCTTGACACCCTCCACAATGGACCTGCCCTGCAATACATGACAAAATTGTCCACAAGAGTTAACCAGTACCAATTAAACAACTATATTATCCATCAACAAAATATTAATTCAACTTAAGTAAATAAAACTCATTACTTAAAGCATTAACTAATCATCTTTTTTGTTTACTCCCTCTTGATCGCTGCCTCCTTGCAGAAATGACTGAAGTCCTTGGAGGTACACTTCCCTCCAAAACCTTTATATTTTTCCTCGTGAAGTTCTCCACCTGATACTTGAACTCTTGGAACCTGATCTAGATGCGTTGGATCCAAGATCCCCTTGAATATATTATTACTGCTTGGAAAAAATCCCTTGGCATTCTTTCCAAGTGTAAAATATCCTTATGCTCTTTCTGGAGCTTTAGAATACATATTTATGAAGTATGCCTTCAAGTGTTAATCTTTAGATTTGTTTTCTTTGTCAAGACTTTTTTTCATTTATCAACCAAGATGCCTTTGCATCAAGTTTTGTCTTCTTCTTTGGTGGATACTCATCAACATCAACTATTGATACATGTTGCTTTCTCTTCCTTTTATTTTGAGGAAATTGAGAAGCATAGTAACCATGTTTATGACAATTGTATCGCTTGATCTTTGAAAGATCCTTCTTCTCCTATTCTTGAATTGGAGCTTATCCTTCACCTATATTTTTCTTTTCAATTTTTATTTTTTATTTTTCTTTCTTTTGATGACACTAATAAGCAAAGTGACCAAATTTCTAAAAATTGAGGCATTTTACTTTTGAAATATCCTTCTTTTGTTCTTGAACTGTTATGTGCTTGGAAGCACCACTATCAACTAACCAGATATCACTGCTATCTGTAATATATCCTATAAGAGTGGATACAAAGTAACATTGGAGTTCATATGCAATATCAACATCCTCCAACCTGTCTTCTACTTTGAGACTAGACGCCATCTTGACAAGAATATGAAATATGAAATTTGATCCAGGAAACCCTAAGCCTTGCAAAAATTATGTCAAAATTGAAATTTGATAGAACTAAAATTCGACTCCACAGAAATATGTCCCCTACAAAGGTGACCTCTAGAACACTAATATTGAGTCCAATGTTAGGCTAGAAGAGTCCAAATTTGGAAGCCCCAGTTTCTAGACTTAGGGAAAGAAGTCCCAGTTTCTAGATCTTGACAATTATTTCACAATGATATCAAGCATTCATTTCATCCCACGGTTTTCATTGAATAATTGCACACTGAAAATTTCAATTTAAATTGTAGTGAAATCAAAAGATCATGAAAACACAACCATGCACAATAGACAAAATAATTTTACCCTCGGAAACCCAATAGGGAGAAAACCCAACAACGTTTCTTAGAATAAATTAGTCCAATTCGAGTACAATAGTATTAATGAAAAAAAATCCTAGCACATAGAAATGTGCGCCCTTCTTCACAAAACACCCTAGGCAAGGGTGGAGAACTTCTAGAAACAATAGGGAACCCCAAAAATTACTCCTTGTGATATTCACTAGCCTTCCTTGGAAAGTGCACACCAATGTATCAGAGATGATGTTGGATGACGAGTGAACGAATGAAATATTGGAGCACTTTATGTATATTCTTTAGTTGACCTATAATTCCACTATGGGGCCGACTTGTCTTTTTCACTTCCAGTTTCATTTTATCTTCAGGGTTGATTTCCACTTCTAGTCTTCCATATTTCTCGAGGCTTATTCAATTCTATCTGGGAATTCTTCAATGGTTTACTTCACTTCTTGGTTATTTCTTCATCATAGAAAAGTTGTTCATGTTAATGATAATATCCTCACATGCATGTCTATTCACGCATACAGTTATAATGTTGATTTGACTCCAATCTAAGAGGTTCGGACACTTCTTAGAGCCCATGTCAAATTTAACATTAGATTATACTTTATATATTACATAAGGGTATGGAACCCCCTATCAAATAAACAAGTCAACTCACTCTAATATAGAAAGATCACTCTATCAGAGAGCACTCCCTCATAGAGTATGCAATGCGACTTCTAGTCTTATTCATTCTTATTATTCAACACACATGACTACTCAAGGCTAATCACTTTGAGCCTTATTCACTCCCAGTTAACAAAAAAGACTAATCAAGGCTATGCCATGGCCATTCTGCACTCGCCATTGGTCAAATCATATGACCCCTTCGGGAGAATGTCTGTAGATTGTTTGACTGCTGTTGCAACTTGGAGAATCATCAATTTTTCATCGAAAGGATTATCTATACCAGCATTGACAATATCTAGAATACTGCATGGGCTATATTTGTAAGTGAATCATATTTGTTTTAATGGTGAGTTTACAAATAAATTATTTTGTTGTACTCTAGATATATTTGTGTAATTAATTTCCATGAACTGCACTAGGTATATTTGTGTGTATGTGCATACATGATTCATTTTAAGTTGTTTCTCAACCAATAACTTGATATCACCTTGAATCATTATCAACCAATAGATGACACTAACCATGATAACTTTAATCTAACTAATCCTGGTTATTTTTGGTGACCAAGTCATATCGACTATATGACAAACATTTTAAGTAGATTGCACTAGATAATGAGTATAGTGACAAGAATAAAAAAATGTATATTATGACTTCTAGCCATAGAGATTGAATAATTATTATAACCAAATAATAATGAAGAATTTCAAAATGCGACATAAAAATCATCATTATTTAAATATGAAATACATATCCTGTAAATTTAGAAGTCTTCATTTACATTATTATATGCACCCATGTCTTCCAATGCTTCCTAGTCAATGTTTATATTTTCTTCAAGTAAATATATGTTCTTTAAGTAAATATTGTTCCTGCTACACCATCTTGCTAAAGTGGTATTGCAATTATCTTCATCTGCATCTTCATCATATTTAGTATCAACAAAATTTGTTTCTAGAATGGCTTTATTAAAATGTTACCAGATTTATTTTGATCATAATTTTGTATATCACCCATATTGTCTTCTTGTATAAGATCATCTATCTTTGGAAATTATTGATTTTCATGATGAATTGTGTCATCTAATTGATCATTTTGTGAAGATTCTCCTCTATCCATACTTTTCCATATCGGTGCTAAAGGAATATTCTCATCATTATCATCTTGACATTCTTCTGGTTGTGCATATTCAACTTCAACATCACCGTGGATGTCAATTTCTTCTATGTTCCATAATTCCTCAATTATATTTCGTTTCCCATCATTGTTTTGATCTATATTCATTGAGGCATCATCGCACACATGCATTAATCTTGGATCATAATGCATGACAAATGTCCATTTTGGATCCAAAATATGTTCATAGAAAATTACCTAACGAAATACATATAGTAGATCCCTATTATAACTTTTTTTAGTATAAAACACACACACACACACACAAATAAGAAACATTGAATTGATAGATTATAGATGACCATTGCTTCTTGTATTTATATTGTTGTTTGAGTGAAAGAAATACCTATGTTGGAACCCTTAATGATACTGAGAGAGGGGGGGTGAATAAGTATCATGATTTTTTTTAACAATTTGTATAAATTTTTACTTCATAGATCATACACCAATACCAAAGCAATTATCAACATAGAAAAAACTATGCATGAATTATTTATAAAGAAACTTTATATATATATATATATATATTTGATTGCATAGATTTCTAGGAGCCAATCTCCAATGGTGTGAGCACCCACTCACATATTTTGCAGACACCAATGTGAGAGGGACACCAATCCCATGTACAAGCACCAACTTGTTATTTATAGACACGAAGGTACGAGGACACCAATCGTCTTATGAAAGCCAACTCATAATTAGCAAGCACGAACTTGTTCTTTTAGGTACCAACCCGTCTGACAGATCAAAACAACAAATCTCTTGAGCACCAAATCAAATATACATGAACCAAATTGTGAAATGGATGTAGACATCAATCCTTTGTAGCCACCCACTTACTTATATAGGTACCAACCTCTAGGAGACATAACCTCCTATCCTTTCCTTGTCCTTCCTCCCTGTTATGAATGAGAAGATCAATATGCCACTGTCACTTTATCACTATTTCCATCGCACTCTTCTTTGCGCATTCTCTCTACACACTTTGTTGTTTGTACTCTTATACATACTTTGCTCTGTGCACTCACTCGATTTCGCACTCTACTTTGTGTACTCTACTCTCTTCTCTGCACACTTTGCGTTGTGCACTCTATTGCACACTATGCACTGCACACTTTGAATTATGCTCTATTGTCGGACACAACACTATGCAAGATAATATTAAATAAAAAATCTCTTCCTCTTCACAAAGTGCACCTTCACAACCTTCAAAACATCTTCAAAAATCATTACAGAACATCTTCAAGAATCCAGAACATCTTTAATAAAACCCAAGAAATTATCTTCAAGTACCATTGAAAATTCATCTTGTACTTGGAATTGCACAACTTTTCAGAGATCCATACTTGCTTGGATGGACAATAAAATGAGGAGGGTTCTCTAGTTATTTATACAAGTATTATATCACTTTCTGGGCCAACATAACATTGCATAATACCATGACAGGGCCAACCTAACATTCTGGTTGGGTTATCTTCACAAATTATTTCATATCTCCTCGTTCCTATGTAGTTAGAGAGACTTCCGTATACCATTGGAAAGGTCTTGGAACATTATTTTCAACCATGCAACTTATAATACAATTTTGGTTATGTATATAGACCTAAAATTCCTTCAAATATAGGGTGTCCAATTTAGTCATTCAAAAACAATATTTGCAACAATCTTTATCTTTCCATATTTATCTATAGTCTACCCCTATCTTTAAAAACAATATGTAATTGGATTTGACATCAATGAAAACAATGTTTCTAACATTATCTCCCTTTATTGATAAGAATCATTTATAAAATTCTATTTCTGCATAGTGTTTGTAATCCCCCCCCCCTACGAAATTATTGTGCAGTATCTGCAATTCATCCTCCTACACAATTATGTTTTAATTTCTATTTCTACATAATTCCATTGTCTATTACTTCTCCCCCTTTGACATCAATGGAAAATGGATTCTTCTTTATCTTATGCCTTATTTATCTTTGACAACCTTTGAACAATTATGCAAATTTTTCTTTACATAGTTTTTGTAAGTTATCTTTGTTACCACATCCATGTAAGCTGGGGCTACCATGACGCATATCTTCTACTAGAGGTTTTCATTCAGTCCTACATCAGATGAGCAGAACTTCAGCTATATGAGCATCAGTGACATGGTATTTTTTTATAGCTATCCAGAGTATTAGTGGACCCATAACATTCCATTTTTTCCCATGTGGTAGGATTGAGCCCACATGATACTGTATTGAGGACTGAGTTAGACCATGCTTCACTTCGTAGAGAAGATGGTTGATGTATTTCCTATGCCATTTTATTTTGTCAGAGATCATCCTTCAGATTCACTAAGTAGTGCATGTATGTTTTATGTTGCGCATGGATGTTATGTTCTGTCTTGTTTATTTATATTGTTATCTTGACTTGGCATGAGCTGACTAGCTTGGTGGTCTTGGTGGTCTTTCCTTGATTTCAAGACTCTTATGTATGCACATTGACGTTTTCCCCATTTTGGTATAGGCCATGCCACGTTTATCCTCTAGATGTGCGATCTAGAGCACCTCCCCATTTGACCTCTATGTATATTGGACCCCATGTTATTTATGTCTCGACTCTAGAGTGTGTGGGAACATAGCTTCAATCGTGGATCTACTTCCTGCTAATTTCCCCTTATGTTGTAGTGGTGGTAGATTTGTGCTTTTCACTGGGTTTCATCCCATTAGTCCTCAAAGCAAGTATTATTGTCATCATTACACTGCATATGTGTATCATGTTGTATCCAAAGAACGTGAAGCCTAAGCCAAAAAGGATAAATTTGAAATCAAGACAAAAGTATAATGTAAAATGGAAAAGAAAAACTAACGAAAACAAAATTCTAAATATAAATGGTTGCTGGCCAAGGGAAATAAATGTAATGATTATTCCTCATGGATCCTAAGGGATGGGACATGAGATGTAGTAAGATACAACTAATTCTAAGTGTCCCCTAGAACCTTGTCGCATTATAGTCACCTATGTACTCAACACAAGGGTTCTAGAAAATATCCTCACGGAGATTGAGACAAGCTTGGATGTGAGTTGCAGATGACTTGTTAGAGTCTAGTGATGGTTGCCTAAGAACTCTATTCCATTTGTGAGACGCTCCCATTCTCTATTGTCCTCCATCATGCATATGTTATTGTGGTCCATGTATCCCTTATTTATCCAAAGGGTCACATTATCAAAGTTTACAAGTCTTCCCCTTTTTCTTAAGCCTTGTTTTGATCACCTCACCCATGGCTAGCAAGATGACCAAGTTTGTAAGTGTGCATACATTGGAGGCTTCTTGAAAAGGTAACGAGATTGTTATGACTTAGGCCTAGTTTCTTATGTATTTCATGATGGATCGCCATGGCATGTTGTTTATTGTTCTAGTTAGTCTATTAACATAAATAAGGGATAATATTTAATCCTTGGCTGCTTACAGGAATTCATAGCTTTAGTTCTACCATTATTTGACTAGTTTGACTTGGTCAACCCAGTTTGATCAGGCCAAATATGGGGTCCCAAGGACTTTGGATCCAGATGTGCAATTTTTGGTTTTTGGCATCCTTTGGGCTCCCATACATGATTTCATGCTTCAATTATCCATGATATGTCGTGATTCGTGATATTCTTATTAATTATCATTTATTAGGGCCTTGTTTTTATTGTTTGGGCATGGATTTAGCTACATTGTGGATATATGATGAATTTTGGTGGTTCTTGTTGTCACCATTAGTGGATTTGAGGTCTTTAATCCACTAGTACAAAATGCATGATAAGTGACTAAAAAATGACTAAAAATGGGTGATAAATGACTAAATTTGGTCACATGACTGTTGGTCATAAATTAACAGTCACTTATCACCCAACCAAATTGGTCATTTATCACTTGGTCATAAATTACTTGAATTGCTTCATTCCTTGGTCATATATTTAGTCATTTATTTGGTCATTAAACTTATTTGGTAATATATTTAGTGATTTATTTGGTAGAATATACATCACTAGTTGTTGAACTACTTGCCTTCATAACCATTGTTTCATCTCAATTCTCGGGGTTGGGGATAATAATATAGCCTTATGCAATGCAGAGGAAAACCAAATTTACTATATTGTGCACTCTTTCTAACAACGTGCATTTTACAAACAAATTAAACATTGAAAAAAAAAGCATCCAATTGTATAGCCGACACTCTCTTTATGTGTGTTAATAAGAGAAAAACAAACATTAGTCAACACACTCTCTGCTCATACAAGGTCCACTTAGAGCACCTACTAACAGTCAAAATTCGAAGCTTTTCACACTGCACCAAGCCCCATATGCTCTTCAGCTTCACACATTCATCAACGTGAAACTCCTCTAGAGATACAGATTTTTCCATACTTGGTAGAGTTTATAGCTCGCAACACTTATTAACATATATGATTTGAAGCTTTGTACAATGTTCCAACAACCCCTGTATGCTCTTCAGCTTCACATAGATCTATGTTCAACACCTTTAGAAATTTTAGCAGCTACGAGGTGCCTCAAAACGTTCACGTATATCAACCACAAAGATATTTATAGTTGGACCAAGAATCTAATCTATAAAATATGTTCTTCAATTCGATTGAGTCATTGTGTTAACATTGGAGATGCAGGGTTCTACACCTTCTTCATTTCCATTCTATATCTAAACATCTTGTCCATTATATACTACTGTCAGCAGAGCCTACACATAACCGTCCATTGATTTTCTATTCAAAATTAACATACAAAATAGTGAGTATTTTTTTAATGAAACCTCCAATACCATGGGACTAAAATGCAAATATCACCAGATTTGGAAGGATGAGAGAAAACCAGAACTTAGAAGAAGACAATTGATTCTAGTTTTAACAGATTCGAACTAACCTAAAGTTGGGAAGGGAGGACATCCTATGCTTTCTGGGATTTTCATCGATGAGGTGAGGAGGATTATGATATTTTGCAACGCAAATCATGTCTATGGCGCATGATCCAGAGCCTTCTTTTAGTCACAAAACAAAGCAATATACCACATGGGTATCAAGGATTCGATAATCCAAGAGAATTTCAAAGATTCGTTGATACTAGAAGAAGGTAGGGTTTTGAGGGTTTGTTAATCATAGAGGAATAATAGTTTAAGTGGTACAAAACAATCACAAATATGATTTTAGTTTACCTGATTTAGAGTATTTGTAGTATCACTTTCATCCTTGAGCATTCCTCTTTTCGATTATTGATCGACACAACTTTCCAAAATGCACAAAAGCCATGGTCACATGGCATTGCATTCCTTTCCTTTGGAGCGACTCCCTAGTTTACAAAGGCCATAGTGTTATATCAAATAGCAACAACCATATTACTAAGATTAATATGTTTGAAATAAGCGGAGAGGTATATATTTGACATATTGATAATGTTTTTCTTACTAAATAATGCGTCAATTACTTGTATATAATAGTTAAGCTAATATAACAACCATTTAATTTATGGTTGTTAAGCTCATAATTGTATCATCATTGGAGTTAAGCTAATAGTTGTATCTAATAGTTAATTTAAAAGTTTATATAAAGCTTAGGCTAAGCCTTATGCACATTAAATCTACTCCCAGTTGCTAGAAGGAATTCAACTGTCACATAAGCTCCACATTACCTAAGTGATTGTTCTTGGTGCTTGGTTTCATTGCAATCAATGTCAACTTCTCATGCTAAGAGATGGAGTTCATCTAAATTTAATTTAATATCACTATTGGAATAATCTAATAGTTATTCATTATAATCACGATTAGAGTTGAAGTTAAGCTAATAGTTGTAGAATCATTGGAGTTAATCTAATATTTATCCAATATAACCATGACTATAGTTGAAGTTAAACTAATAATTGTAGAATCATTGGAGTTAAGCTAATAGTTGTATCTAATAGTTAATTTTAGAGTTGAAGTTAAGCTAATAGTTGTATCTAATAGTTAATTTTAGAGTTGAAGTTAAGCTAATAGTTGTAGAATCATTGGAGTTAATCTAATATTTATCCAATGTAACCATGATTAGAGTTGAAGTTAAACTAATAATTGTAGAATGATTGGAGTTAAGCTAATAGTTGTATCTAACAGTTAATTTAAAAGTGAATATAAGTTGACAATTGCAATTCAATTAAAAGTCATGATTGGATTTGAAGTTAAGCTAATAGTTGTATCATCAATGTATTTAAGCTAATAATTATATTGGAAATTAGAATTCAAGTAAAAGTCACGATTTGAGTTCAAGTTAAGCTAATAGTTGTATCATCAATGTATTTAAGCTAATAATTAAATAGTTGTATCTAATAATCGAATAGTTGAAGCTGAAGTTTGATTTTTCCAACTATCACGAATTGTACTTATCATGAGTTAACTAAGCTATTTTTTATTTTTTTGAAATTGTTAATTATGAGTTGGACTGACCTCCTTTAAAAAGAATCGAAAACCTAATTATATCTATATGGAAACCTAAACATGTTATACGAATTGCATATTAGCTAGATTCCCAACTAAGAGGTATAGGAGTTTATTAGGAGTTTGGAGGAGTTTCTTAGGAGTTTGAACTATTTTATTAGGAGATCGACTCTTACATGACTGTAGATTAGTTAGACTCCTAGATTCCAAATGCAGTTGGACTAAGCCTTAAGTGATTAGAGTTGAAGTTAAGCTAATAGTTGTAGAATAATTGGAGTTAAGCTAATAGTTATCGAATATAACTGTGATTAGAGTTGAAGTTAAGCTAATAGTTCTAGAATCATTAGATTTAAGCTAATAATTGTATCTAATGATCAATGGAGTTAAGCTCATAGTTGTATCTAATAATTGAATAGTTGAAAATTAATTTTAAATTTTACAACTATCACTAACTGTACTTACCACATGTTAATTAAGCTATTTTTTTTTATTTTTTTGAAATTATTGATTATTAATTTTGGAGGACGCCCATAGAATCAATCTGGACAATACACTTGTCTCATTTTCGTTTAATCTTGGACGACGCCCATAGAATCAATCTGGACAGTACAATTGTCTCATTCTCATTCGTAGATGAAAAAGCATAGATGGTAGTCCACCCCCAAAATTCTAAGATATATACGCCTATCGACGCAATTACATAACACCCCTTCAGAGGGAGCCTTTGGAATTTTATGAAGGCTCTCGATGGAGTTCTGGGTCCATGGTTCTTGATGCAATTCAGCCTTTGGAGTTCTAGGTCCATGGTTCTTGAGGCAATTGGACCTTATGACCTAGTAAGCAATTTAAATGCCTTCAAGGCACTCAATGAAGAGAGAAGAAGGATACCGAGAAGTTTTATATGTTTACCTTATTTCCAAGACATCCCATGATACTGCAACCAACACAACAAACTTTGATGTCATGAATGTGTCTAACCCATATGGAGATAAAAATTCTCATCATTTGTTTGCTCGCAATGCATTTGTAATGTCGTATTTTTCTTGATTTTACCTTGCCATGCTCATATGCAATTCCTCTTTTGATAAGCTAAGTTGCTTTTTACCGCATATTTTTTTGTTGGGCCTGATTTCTTAATAGTGGGAGTCAATTAAGGATGTGCCTTTGTAATACGAAGATTTCAAATAGTACTAAAGAATAATAAGTATTCCAGTTAAAATTGATCTGTTGCACACAAAATTCGACCATGAAGGTGGTGTTCAGGGTGCATTTTCCCTAGACAAACTTGCACTTGATTATTTCATTGATAAATTAGCATGCAAAGTGTGCCTACTCATTATTAAATTTAATAACAAATGGCTGCTCCATGACCACCTGAGCATGTCCCATACCTCTAATATATTGTGGGGTCCGCTTTAACGTATTGTGCTCCCCCCCAAAGAGCAATTCACACTCTTTGTTATGTGAACAACATGGAAATGACCGAGACTTTATTGGGTGATGTCTGCTTGTGAAGTAACTAGAACTACAAATTCAACAAGATTTCATTTATCCTCCTTCATTATTAATATCTATATAGTAATAACTAAAAAGTATAAAGGAAATCTTAGTTATTAAGACTATATATCTTTTATGCTATATAGTTTTTTAAAGTTTACAAGGTTGAGTCAAGATCACAATATACATATTCAATTTTGAGATATTGAATGTAAAATTTTCACAATATATATTCAATTTTGAAATATTGAATATAAAGGTTTTTTTTTTTGAAAAACTCTCTCTATATGAATGATAGACTTGAAAATAAAGTTTTTTTTTTGGAAAAAAAGAAATCCTCTACCGGTACCATGTACATGTGATAGACTTAAATATATATGTAAATATATTACATCGAAGAAAGTTATAGAGACCAATTCAAGATCTATCATTAATGCATTATTGCTTTGTACACCATGGTCCCTTTTTATTAACAATTTTGAAAACAATATTTTTATTTTAAGTCATAATATTTAGACTTAGCCACTATGATACCTAAAGCCATTTTGCTAGGGTGAATCTTATGCATTTGTGAGAATTCCGATTTAGAAAGTGATATGATTCTTTCTAGGAATAATGTGTAAGGTTATGGGTAGGAAACCTATTACTTTAATGTTTTGAGTAAATTTATACCTCTTAGTAGACTTTTTGAAA
Organism: Pseudotsuga menziesii; assembly: GCA_001517045.1. Lineage (NCBI taxonomy): Eukaryota > Viridiplantae > Streptophyta > Pinopsida > Pinales > Pinaceae > Pseudotsuga > Pseudotsuga menziesii. The sequence goes on along the minus strand of LPNX011087128.1, from coordinate 108,212 downwards.
GTGGTTCTAATAGTACATCAAGTTCACTTTCTAGTAATCCCTAATACAACATCTAAAAGTAAACTTGTTTTAATGAAATCTTGAATCTTAAATCATAGATTTCTATGAATCACACCACATCGCTTACCTTTACCTCACAACCAACCATGATGATTGTGGTAGGTAACCCAATTAACTTGTGTCTTGTTTGATCCTCATCAAATCACTAAATCTATTTATATGAGACCCTTTCTCTTTCATCATCACCTAAGTTGAGTTATTAAGATCATGGAGCATGGTAGACCATCAACAACACTTAAACATAACCACATTGTACAAGCCTATGGCATAGTATTTTTCAGAAATGTGAAGAAAACACTAACTATCGACCCTAAAGTGTAAAGAACCTTTCCATGCGTCAACAAGGTTTCCATCATACAACATTTTAACGCTTGACTTTAATGAGGTTGCTATCCTACAACAATTTAACGACTGAGTTAATGGTTGCAGAAAAGGTCACCATTGTACAACAGTTTAATACTTGATTTTAATATTCAAAGCAGAGGTTGCCATCAACAAAGCTGACTTTTGTCCACTTCCCATGTTTTGGAAGCGAAAACTACGTTAGTATGTAACCAATAAAAAAAAAAATACTAGAAATTGCCCCAAGGAGGTGCAATAATACACCGATAAGGTAGTTGTTAGAGGGTAAAAAAAGACAGAAAATGTAACATTAAAATGAGGTAGTGCAAGACTGCAATTAATACCACAACAAAATGGAACACTTCAATATGGCATGTGAGAAATTTATCTCATGAAGAAAAGACTCCAATGTGTTGTTATAACTATAAAGAAGGAAAGACATGTTTGATAAGAACACATTTATTCTAACATGGTGTTCCAAACATATTGGGCCAGTTGCAATCTTGGATGAATTGCAATAACTTCTAATCCATCAACCTGCCTTGAATGATTAATTAGAACTTGATGAATTAGAATCTGCTGCAATCTTGGATGAATTGCAGCAACTTCTAATCCACCAACCTGGAAAATAATTGATAGAATTTATAGCCTCTTAAATCAGTACCTGACTTCTTGAGATAATTATAGACATGAATGATCAATTTAAAATGAGATGAAAGGAATTTCAAAATGGATGCAATAGAGCTAGGAATTCACCTAGGATGTAATAGAAACATGATTTGAAACATTTCGAGATTCCTTGGCAGCCAATGCAGTGGGAAATGTCTTGATCGGTACCTAACTTCTTGAAATGATTATAGATATTAATGATCGGTCTATAACAAGAACAAAATCATTTCAAGATGTTGGCTCTTGATATATATCCCCCATATACTAGTTCCTTCTATATTAGGATATATATCATATTCATCAACGCGGTTTCATTCTTTAATATATATCAATCTAGTGAACAGTCCCTCCAACCTTGAACAACATCTAAAGTCAAAACCAAGCGAAATATCTTACTTGGCTGAGGGTATCAATAACAACAATTTTTCTTAAAAAATAATGCATGGAATACAATAGAATTCAAACTGTTTAGGATGAAAATAACCTCCTTAACTTGATTTCATATTTAAAAAACACAAGTCAAAGGATCCATGCACATTCGCTTCTAATATAGAAGTAGCAGTTCAAGAAAACAATGGACAATGATGACATAACAGACATAATACATGTATTTCTACATATTTCCCAATTGTTTAGAATGTTTAGATCCAATATTTTGCCATGCAGAATCTTTAGTACAATATTTTTCCAATATTGTACTTAATTTAAGTTAATGCATAATTTTGAAATGGATACTTAAGCACAAAATTAAATGAAAAAATACAAAAAAACTTAACTACTTTAATTTAACTGTTTTTCAGATGTACAATTAAATGTTGACATTCAAATGCCCCACTTCCAAGAAAACAAAGATATGTAAGGAAATTAATTTTATGTGTAAAAGCTAAAAAAAAACCCAAAAATACTAAAACCAACCTTAATCAGTTCAAGATAAGGCCATGGCTTAGCAAGAGGCAAAAATCAACATAGTTACGGGTCAGACAAGGAGTTTAATATTTTCTCTGTCATACATGTAAAAATAATTTGCATGTATTTCAGCTTTAACACTCTACTTGTCATTGCATTAAAGTTGGTCCTTGAGATGGATTTTCATTTCCAATATACACAACATAAAAATGGCAAAAGTATAGTGAAACTAATACATAGTAATATAAAAATAAATGCTAAATAGACCTTATTTGGATCTGACTTATACTCGGACATGTTGAGGCAACTATTGTCACTAATAGGACAAGTTGTCATATAGGTTACTTTGAGAGAGAGAAGGTTAAAGTGGTATGGGTTTAGGTTAGATACAGACAACAACAAAAACCAGTGACCAAGTGGAAAGATCTCATAAGGGTAGCAACAAGGATAGTCATCCCAAATCATAGATAGGCACCTTAAAAGGCATAGCTCACTCTAGTAGACGAAAAACTACTATTGACCTACCATATAGGGTTTAACAAAGACATAGATAAGGTGGGATAGGGCATCACAATGCATGGACAAGATAGGAGAGATTATGTACAACCATGGCCCAGTAAGAATATAGAAAAGCAAATAGAAAAAGGATAGAAAAAGTCACAACCTGTTGGGAGAACATAAGCACATTAATGGGCAATCCAAAAGGCATCCAAAAAAACAAGAGTCTAGGCTTGTACTATCCAAATAGGAAGAAGCCCCCAAACATAATACATCCATCTTCTAACAGTTGAAGGAAAGGTCAGGAAATATTGAAGGGAGTGATGCGTAGCGTATGATTGTTGTGACCTCCCTAGGCTAAGAAGTGAATGTGTATGCCCTAAAGGGTTTGGAAGTAGCACGAATTAGCTCAACAATGCTAGGCATAAATTTCAAATATGCGAACAAGGCCATGTTTCAAAACTGACAACCAACAAAGCGAAAGGCTATGTATGGGCACCTAAAGGAGGTCACGTTCTCAGCCCATGGCCACGAGAAGAAGGCACAACACCAACGACTCATACTTTGGAGGGCTAGCAAAATTCACGGCCCAGTCCTAAAGGCATACACAATCACTTCCCAGTCACTAAAAGTCCCCAAACAATGTTTAGCAACCAGATAGGAAGGCATGTATAAGCATCCTACAAAGGGATGTATTTTTTTGTGTTGGGAGAAGAAGTACAACCTTTAGAGTTAGAGGAACCTTTGAAGGAAGATGATATCTTAGAGGTACATGGATAGGAAGGTCCCCAATGGTTTCTTAAAAATTCCAAACACAAGGCCATAAATCATTTGAAATTCAAGAAATGTTGTAGAATATAAGTAGATTAACGGGAAACCCAAAAGGAATCCAAAAAAGTAAGAGTCTAGGCTTGTACTATAAAAATAGGAAGCATTCCCTAAATAGACTACATCCATCCTCTAATAGTTCAATAAAAGGGCAGGAAATGTTGAAGGGAGAAATGCACAACTTATGGCTGTTGTGACCTCTCTAGTATGTGAAGTGAATATGTATTCCCTAAAGGGTTGTGTAGTGGCATGACCTAGTTCAACAAGGCCAGGCATCATATTCAATCATGTGAACAAGGCCACGTTTCAAAATTGGAAACCAACAAAAGAGAAAGGCTATGTATGGGCAGGTAAAGGAGTTCACATTCTCATCCCATGGCCAACAAGAAAATGCACATCACCAACGTCTTAGCCCTTGGAGGGCCAACACAGGACACGGTGAAGCCCTAAAGGCATACACATTCACTTACCAGTCACTAAAAAGATACAAACCAAGTTTAGCAGCTGCATAGAAACCAAAATAATGCAAACCCTGCTTTGTACAAACACCAAACCCTATTCCTGCAAATCGATTGAATGCAATTTGTTTGTGCAAACCCAAGTACTGCAAAGTGTGTGAATATGTTATACCTACGAAATCGTTGGAAGTTTGAGATCACCAAAATGAATGTCAATGTAGAACACAATGGATGCATGAGGGAGGGGTGATGGATTGAGAAAATGTCAAGCAACTCCCATGAATGGGTTATGTGAAAAAAGACAATTCCATCTTATATTCCCATGGAGTCCGTCTACCGAATGAAAGTATTGAAGGGCGATTAGATGGTTGAGGCATTAATATTTGTTACAAAACCCCTTCGTGTGGTCCATAGAAAAACTCAAAGAAAGCTATCTATCACCTACAATTTGGGGTTTAATAGGTTCAACTCTATTGGGAACAGGACGACAAGCAACAGGCCAAGGATAGTCCATTGGATCAAGAGAAGAATGATCTGAAGTGAGGGTAGACTACCAGGGGAGCGTAAGAAACCATGGTACAAAAAGATCCCGCCGGAGAAGTGGAATAAACCATCAGGGTGTGGGGAATAAGCGGTTGGAGCAGGGTAAGAAACCATGGGCTTTAAGAATTCCAAACAATGCAGCCGAAGATCCTAAAGGACACAATTCAACAAAGTAGGAGGACACATGTGGAATTTCGGTTGGAGGAAGGGAGGATGAATTCTATAGTGGTATCAACAAACACCCAGGGTTAAAAACGCCTGTCATGGCCCACTCCAAGATCATAAAGAATCATAGGCGTCAAGGAAAAGTAGAAGTAATCCTGGGCGTTAAGTAGAAGAAAGCTCATAAAGAAAAAGAGCATTAAACAAGTCTACAGTAGACATATAAGTAGATCCGATTTTCTCTCTTTCCGAGGTGCCACCTACAAATGGAGGATTGAAAGCTAAATGTAAAATATTTAAAACCCTTCTAGAAAAGTCCCTTAGGTAATCCCTAAGTTGTAGGATAGTTACTAATAAAATATAATAAATATTAGGTTGATTGAGAATAGGGTACTAAACGTCATAAACACTACTTTTGATGTACGATCCATGGTTTAAGACATATATGTATAGACATGGGCAAGGCATAAGAAAGAAAACCCAAAGGAAAAAGGATTCAAACAGGAAAAGCCTGTCAGGAGAAGATAACCATAGGCATGTTTAATCCAAAATGCAGACAAAAAAAGGCTAGTCTAGGTATGTAGTATCCATGAGGAAGAACCCCCCAAACAGACTACAACCAGTGTGTTTTACTTCAAGTTAAGGGAACCGACTAACAGAAGGAAGATAAAATAATAGTTACGGGTCAGCAAAGGCCTTTACTATGTTCTCTCTCTCAAGTTATGTAGACATTGTTTTTGTGTCATCACTGTATAACAAGAAAATCCAAATTGAAGATGTGATTCGTTGGTACTTTCATAAGTAAAAGTTATTTCCAACATGTATATATTTATGCATTAATTGATCTACTTCATACTTATGTTTTAATTGTTTTACTTGAAACATCTAAAATAGATAAATAAACGACTTTAATAGTATAGTTACATGAAAAATAAATACCAAAATTATTAATCATTAAAAGTAATTGCAGTGCTACATATTATAGTAAACGTATGCTAAAAAAATATAAGAAGAGCAGAGATATTTTATGTTAGTTGTTTTTTAGATGTAAAAATAATTTTTTACATGTAATTATATTTAATTTAACAATAAGTCTTTCTTAAGATACCATGAAAATAAATGTTTAAGAGACCTTCAAATTCCCCTCTTCCAACAAAAGAAATCTATTAAAGGAAATACATTGTATGTGTAAAAAGGTTCATGCCAAACCAACAAAGAAAAAATGACTATTATGTTTGGATGTCCCCTTTAGAAAAGTAGAAAATAGGGACTACCTCTTTCTCAAACCAAGAAAAACAAACTATAACCTATTTATGAAGAACAAGTTATGACATTTTTTTTGACTCCATGAGTAAAAGACTAACAAGGTTGGTTGATAGCTTCAGAGAAGATAACAATTTTTTCATCCTCATTTGTGAATTCTTTTTTTTTGCTTAATGATAAAAAAATCCATCTTTCAGGGCAGGGTTGGCAGGCATAGAGAGCGTTGATGAGGTGGTCACATGCAATGTGTATCAATTAATTATCAATTTCAACGTAGCAAAGAGGCATGCTCATGAGGTGGTCACATGCAATGTTGATCAATGGATTATTGGAAGTGTTGAAGGGAGTGACGTGAAGGGTATGCCTCTTGCGTCTCATTCAAGGCATACAATTAACGAAACAAATGGTATAGTGAAGGAATCAAGTGGGAACCGTAGTGGATGGGACTACAAGACCAAAAGACAAAATGGTTATGAAGGGTAGCGCAGGAAACCCTCACTATGGAAGCAAAAAAATGGTACAGTGAAGGAACCGAGTGGGAACTGAAGTGGACGAGACTACAAGATCAAAGACGAAGTGGTTCTGATGGGTAGCATAGGAAAACCTCACTATTTTCACAATGCAACGCAATATATTTTAATAAAGCTTCCTTTATTGTGAATATATATATTTTTGGGTTAATTCGAGTGGGAACCGGAGTGGACGTGACGGATTCGGACTAGTTTGCTCGTGAGATGAACATTGTTTTATGCACATTGTTTCTGCGGCAACAGGAATGTTCGGAAAAAATGGAGCATCTTGGCAATTTTAGTGAAGACTTGTGTGTATTGTGTATGCAGAATATGAGGAGAAAGGGCATTCCCTATAGGGCTATGGCATGGCATGATAAAGCTCAAAAAAATTCACGCATCAATTTCAAACAGGCCAAGAAGGGCATGTTTCAAGTATGTCACTTGGTAGTCACAAAGAGGTCACAAAACAAGATTAGTAGGCCTAGTCAAAGGGATGTATAAGAAGCCTACAAGGAGGAGTCAAATCCAGCCTTAAAATGGGACCACACAAAAGGTAAGGAGGCCCAGACAAAGCCATGTATAAGAAGCCTACAAACATGAGGAAAAAAACAACCTTACAAGCAGCCCAGGGCTTCCAAAATTCAACCGAAGCAGGTGAAGGACACAAAGGACACACGTCAACAAAGCAGGAGGAGTGCAAGGCGAAACATGTGGAAGGGACGACGAATGCCACAGTGTTCTCAATAAAGACTCTAGGGGAAAAATGCATGTAGGCATAACAAGCACAGTAAACAACATATGTTTTTTCCATTTCATGTCATGTAGTCGCACATTTAAACCACATTGTGTCTGGATATCGATCCATGTGAACTTCAGGGGAAATTTTCAGCAAAAAATGAGAAAAACTATTTGTAATACTCATAATAGTTCCTTGATCAGATTATGTAGCATCTATATTCTATGTCATGGTAGAAATTTGGAAGTAGAGAATGTTCAAGTCATTATAGAAAAATCCATAGAAAACAATATTATTGTCCAATAATGTTGGAAGTTGGGCACTCTATTTGGTCAACAGATGTTTTGTAGACATTGATCAAGCTCATAGTTGTAGCTATGTTATTAAGTATACAAGTTCAGAAAAATGAATTTCAAAGTACATAGAGTATTTACATGGGAATCGTAGTCTAGGTTTGTCTTATCCAAATAGGAAGCAACCCCCAAACAGACTACATCCAACCTTTATTAGTTCAAGCAAAGGTCAAGAAACGTTGAAAGGAGTGACCTGCAACTTATGAATTTTTTGAGATCCCTAGACTGGAGAGTGGTTGTGCATGCACTCTAGGGTTCGGGTGTGGCATGACCAAGCTCAACAAGTGAAAACATGAAGTTCGAACAGGGAAATAAGGCCACATTTCAAGTATAGCAACCAACAAGAGGTAACAACTCTGTATGGGCAGCTAAAGGAGGCCACAACCTCAGCCACCAACCAACAAACAAAGGTAATAGCAGCCATGTCTAAGCCCTTGGAGGGCTGACATAGGTCAGGGCCCAACCCTATAGGGAATACAGAGTCACTGGCCAGTCGCGAAGAGGCCAAAAATCAAGTTTAGCAGGCCCAAAAAAATTCATGTAGAGGAAATTTCAACTCAAAATGGGCCTCCTAAAAAAATTAATAAAACAATAGTTAAAATAATAAAATAATATTTATTAATTTTGGAGGAAGAAAAGAAAAAAAACTACTTTTTTGTTTGTATTTTCGACATATCTCCCCGTGTTTTTACTCAAATTTTGATCGGGAGAGCTCATTGGATGTGGAATTAAATTCGGCATCCAACGAGTACCCACTCGGCATACTTTTGACAGACCCCACTACCCCAAAAATAAGAAATACCTGAAAAAAAAGGTGATGATGACATCATCATCACGTTTTTTAGGTATTTCTTGTTTTTGGGGTAGAGGAGTCCGTCAAAAGTATGCCGAGTGGGTACTCGTTGGATGCAAAATTTAATTTTGCATCCAACGAGCTCTTCCGATCGAAATTTGAGTAAAAACACAGGGAAACATGTCGAAAATACAAACAAAAAAAATATTTTTTTTATGATACCTATCCCCAAATTTATATTAAAAAAGTGTTTAAGACCTATACGGTATTTCAAATTTAAAGAAATTTCATTGGCTAACACATGATGACATGGAATTTGAGTTAAAGTTAAAAGGCCCATTTTGAGTTGAAATTTCCTCTAGTATGATAAGCAACCTACAAACATGAGGCAAAAGCTATTGCCTACTAATAATCTTTTATCTCCTCTCAATTTCATGTAATCCACTAAATAAAAAAATTTCTTTTCTTGGAGGCAGATCTATCTATTTTGGTCATGTAAATATAATGAAATCGATTGCCAAAGTAAAAAATAGCAATGGAAATGGCAATGGATATGGCACATCCCAGAGGTTACAAGAATTTCTACGAGTGGCTAACCGAGCACAACTTCGGTAGGCTATGGCTATTATTAGTGCATGCAATAATGGTTCCTCGACTTTAATTAATTTAAAAAAAATAACCTAATTGTTATTATATATGCAAATTCATAAAAAGTAATTTCAAAGTACATAGAGTATTTACATGGAAATCATAGTCTAGGTTTGTCCTATCCAAATAGGAAGGAACCCCCAAACAAACTACATCCAACCTTTATCAGTTCAAGCTAAGTTCAAGAAATGTGGAAATGAGTGACGCACATCTTATGAATGGTCCGACCTCCCTATACTAGAGAGTGGTTGCGTATTCCCTCTAGGGATGGGGTGCGACATGAACCGACTCAACAAGTTAAAACATCAAGTACAAGCAGGCCAAGAAGGCCACGTTTCAATTCTGGAAACAAGAAAGAGGTAACAAATCTGTATGGGAAGCTAAAGGAGGGCAGGACCTCATCCCACGACAAGCAAAAGAAGGTCACTACAACCACGTATCAGCCCTTGGAGGGCTCACAGAGGTCAGGGCCCAAGCCTAGAAGGAATACACAGTCACTGGCTAGTTACAAAGAGGGAACAAAGCAAGTTTATCAGGCCCAGGAAAATCCATGCATAAGCATCCTACAAGAAGGAGTCAAAAGCGATTGCATACTAATCATCTTTTATCTCCTATCAATTTCACGTACTCCACTACATACATAAATTTCTTTTCTTGGAGGTGGAGCTATTTATTTTGGTCTTGTAATTATAACGAAATCGATTGCCAAAACTGATTTATTTTATTACAGGGTGCGACTGGTTTGCTTTGCTTTGCTTCTCCTAGGGTGAAAATAAAAATGGCAATGGCAATGGAAATGGCTACGTCACACACCGAAGGTTACAAGTATTTATACGAGTGGCTAGAAAAGCCCAACTTTGGGAGGATATGGCTATTATTAATGCATGAATTAATGGTTTCTCGACTTTAATTAAAATTAAAAAAAATAATTATTATCCTTACAAGTTATTAATGGTTTGCAAATCAAATCATACTATATTATGTTTATGTTGTGGGAGGCTCTCTATTTACAAATTTTATATGAAGTAGAGCACCAGGAAGCAACAAGAGCATAGAGAACCAGGAAGCAACAAATGAATAGAGAGGAAGACTTTTTATTGTTAATTTCTAAAATGCAAGTGTGGATGCAGAGGTGGCCCCAGTGACAAAGCTAGTGGATGAACAAAATCCATGCTTGTAAAGGAAGTTTATTAAAAAATATTACATTTGTTATCACCTCTCCAGGCAACTCAAAGGGAAGCATCACCTTAAAGACTTTTCCAAACGTGATATGAGCAATACTTAGAGCTCAACTATTGTTATTTTAATAAGTAGCTAGTTCAATATTGTCAGCAATAATTTAAGCTCAAGCATTGTTGTTTCAATAAAAGAAAGTGTATGTTTGAGTATTGACTTGTATTGGTTTTGTTTAATGGAGACATGCATGTGAGATAGAGAAATATTGTATATTCTAATACATACAGGTTGATATAGACTCTGATATACATAGGTTGGAGTTGAAATATTAGGTTGATACATACATGTTGATATACACACCTAACTGATAATCCACTCATAAAATAAAAAATTAAAATCAAACTAAAAAAGTTAAAAAAAAATCCATACTTAACTCATAAAACAAAAAATAAATAAAACCAACATAGGTCCATCTTTAACCCATATTTATCAAACACTAAAATAGTGCTTGATAAATTTGGATTTAAAATAGATTTATGTTGGTTCAATAAAACAAACCACTTTAAAAACATTCTTTCTAATGTAACCAAAAAAATTTCTATTCACAATTGAATATTTAACCAGAGCACGACACCATGTTTATGCAGAAGGATGTAGGGGTACCTTAGCTTATTTCTCACTCAATGGTTGGTTTTTTGGAAATTCAGTTCTATTAAATTTCACTTGTGCTTAGTTTCATTCCTTTGAAACTTGCGATATGGGATACTTAGGATTTTTCTCATAAATGAAAACAACAGTTAGTTATATTAGTTTTACTGTTATATTAATATCATGAAATTTATAAAAACTTTTATCTACGTTCAGAATCTGATATCCAACAAATTTATCCCTAGAAATATAAGGTCCGAGAGGGCTAGATATTCAACTATTAATTCTTCTTCTCTATTTACTCAATAATTGCATCTAAATATCAAACTATAAATTTAGCACATTAGAGGCCGTATACCAACTTCAATATATAATTTACTTAAAAGAGAAGCAACCTTATTCTGGTTCCTCCAATCAAACTGACAAGCTTCCTTTTCTTTTCCATTTTTCTTGTTTATTTCAACTCAATGGGCAGGGACGGGTTAATAAACCCATCTCTAACAACAACAATAAGTAAATTGCATCATCCAACCTGGTCCAACCTGGTCAAAGGAGTTGAATCCCAAACTAATCTGTAAGTTTCCCATCAAAAATCCCTTCCAATGGCACACGTGCCAGCGCATCACCAACAACATTCCATGAGGAAAAAAGTGGTTCCAAATCCGTACTGGTGGGAAAAAAAAGCAATGGCCTGGAAGGGTAACGCTTCCTAGGAACAATTGTCAAAGCACTGAAAGAGTCAGGTGTATTTGGAAGGAAGAAGAGAAGACAAATACAATAACTTAAAGAAAATATTTTATGAGGAGGCCTATGGGAATAAGGAATAGTAAATTCTCTCGTGAAGAAGCTGTTGCTAATGCCATCAAAGACAAAAATACAACCAACTAAGGAATTATATAGTTGTAGTGAAGATTCTATTAGTAAGGCCAGTATAAAACCACCAACAAGAAAGTTTGTAAACATGTGGAGCAGAGAGATCACCTGTGAAAACATAGCTCCTCATCCAACATGTGGATGGATACCAGAACAGTTCTGAAAACATGCATGATAACTAAATGCATAGCCTTTTGAGTATCTGATTTTGTATTACAGACTTAATGTATATAAGGTTTGTGTTATTCCTGTTGGTTGTGGAGCATGATATTCTAGATCCAAAGATATTATTCATTTGTGTTTGTACCCCAGGTGTACTGTACACTCATTCCCCCTGCTTTGGGGTTCGGGGGCGAAGCCCCTGAGAAATTTTTTTGGGATGTGTGTTGGCCAACAGTTTTGTGGACCCATGGTATTGGGTTAACCGTAGTATTTTCCCATGGTATTTCCCCTATAAAAGAAATCATTGTAACACGACTGTGTATGGTATTATTTTGTATTGTAAACAATCTCTGTGATTGTGTGGGAGAGACTGTGAGAGCGTGAAGAGGAAGTGCAACGGTTTTGCTGCAGGCTGTATCCCTTCATCTTTCTGGATTGTAATAATAGGATTGGCAATTTCTTTGCGAACGTATCCCATCGTTTGGGTGAACCACGTTATATCTGTGTCTCTCTGTAATGTGTTTAATGTGTTTTGCATCTTGTTTAATGATTTAACTGTATATGTGTTATTGCTCTGCGGTCCTGTTTTCTAACAATTGGTATCAGAGCCAAAATGTCTATTTGGTTGGTAAGCTCGCAGGAAATAAGGGTTCATGGTTCGAGTGGGAGCAATGGCTGAAGACGAAAAGTTTAGGGTCAAGAAATTTAACGGCCAAAACTATCAGTTATGGAAGATGCAAATGGAGGACTATCTGTACCAAAAGGATCTATACCTGCCGTTGGGCGTAAAAGTAAAACAGCCGACGGCTATGAAGGATGAAGAATGGGAGTTTCTTGACAGAAAGGTAGTGGGAACAATGCCGCTGTGCCTGGCTTCGTCGGTGGCTTTCAATATTTCGAAAGAAAAAACAACAGAGGGCATGATGAGCGCATTGGGTAAGCTCTATGAAAAACTCTCGGCTTCCAACAAGGTATTTTTAATGAAACGTTTATTTAATAAGAAGATGTTGGAAGGTGGATCTGTTGCTGATCATTTAAATGAGTTTAATACACTTACCAGTCAGTTAAGTTCTGTAAAAGTGAACTTTGATGATGAGGTTAGGGCTCTTCTAATCTTGTGTTCATTGCCAGAAAGCTGGAATAGCTTGGTCATGGCTGTAAGTAACTCTGTCCCTAGTTCAAACACTCTTAAATTTGATGATGTTGTTGGTGTTATTCTTAGTGAGGAAATGCGAAGAAAAAGCACAGGTGAGACATTAGGAAATGCGTTGACCATGGAGAGTAGAGGGAGACAAAATGAGAGAGGAAGGAGCCCATGAAATCATAGCAAGTCTAAAAGGGGCAGATCCAAGTCCATATTCGGAAAAATAGAGTGCTGGATTTGTGGTAAGAAAGGACATCTGAAGAAAGACTGCAGAGCTCCAAAGAAGAAAGGAGACAGACAACAAGAGACTACTCAGGAAGCGAATGTAGCAGGTGATATGTTACAAGATGCTTTGATTCTTGCATTAGATAATACTAGTGATTACTGGGTAGTAGATTCAGGGGCTTCATGTCATTCTACACCCCACAGGAAATTCTTTCATGATTATGTTCAAGGTGATTTTGGGCATGTGCTATTGGGGGATGATGAACCATGTAAAATTGTTGGAAAGGGTAAGGTATAGATTAAGTTAAATAATGGAAATGACCGGATGATAAAAGATGTAAGGCACATTCCTGCTGTGAAAATAAATTTGATCTCAATAGGGCAGTTGGGAGATGGTGGTTGTTTGTCTACATTTGGAGAAACGTGGTGGAAGGTCACTAAAGGATCAATGGTAATAGAAAAAGGAGACATGATAGGTACGTTATATTTATGTCCACATAATATTGATTATTCTATCTCCATAGCTTCCATAGAAATAGGTGCGGCGTTGTGGCATCATAGGCTTGGCCACATGAGTGAGAAGGGGATGTAGATTCTCCACTCAAGGAAACTGCTTCCTGATCTGAAGCAGGTAAGTTTGGAATTCTATGAGAACTGTGTTTATGGAAAACAAAAGAGAGTTAGTTTTCTCAGGGTTGGGAAACAAAAGAAGAGTGAAAAGTTACAGCTTGTCCATACAGATGTACGGGGACCAGCTCAGGTACAATCTCTTGGTGTCTCTCGTTATTATGTTACTTTTATTGATAATGCAGCTAGAAAAACTTGGGTTTATTGCATTAGACATAAATATGATGTGTTTGATACTTTTAAGAAGTGGAAAGCTTTGGCTAAGAATGAGACAAGAAAAAGGTTGAAATGTCTCAGATTTGATAATGGAGGTGAGTATTACAGCAAGGAGTTTGACAGTTACTGTCCACACAATGGGATTCGTAGAGAGAAGACAGTCCATGGAACACCATAAGAAAATGGTGTGTCAGAAAGGATGAACAAAACGATCATGGAGCGTGCAAGGTGTATGAGATTGCATGCAGGGTTTCCCTTATAGTTTTGGGACGATGTTGTAAACACTGTTGTTTATTTAATAAACAAAGGGCCTTCAAGTGCTTTGGATTGTGGCATTCCAGATGAGGCATGGATAGGTAAACAGGTAAAATACTCATTTCTGAGAACTTTTGGTTGTGAAGCATTTGTCCATATTGATAAAGATGATAGAACAAAGCTTGAAGCTAAATCCAAGAAATGTACCTTTATTGGATACGAGGTTGATGCTTTTGGTTATCGTTTATGGGATTATGAAAAATGGAAAATCATTAGGAGTCTAGATATAGTATTCAATGGAAAGGTCATGTACAAAGATCAGTTGCAGGGAAAGAAAGTGGAAAAGGAAAACACAGAGTACACGGTGCTTGATGAAATCAAAGAAAATGAAGTTCAAAAGGCACCAGAAAATCAAGAGCAGCAGCAGGTACCTGAAACTCCCGCAACTGGAAGAAAGTCTACTAGGTTAAGTAGACCCCCTGAACGATTCTCTCCTTCACTATATTATTTATTGATGACCGATTCTGGTGAACCAGAATGTTATGAAGAAGCAATGTAGATAGAAACTATAAATAAGTGGGAGCAAGGCGTGGATGAGGAGATGGACTCATTGGTAAGAAACCAGACTTGGGATCTGGTTAAGTTTCCTGCAGAAAAAAGGGAATTGCAGAATAAATGGGTTTACAGGTTGAAGGAAGAAGATGGAGGCAAGAAATGGTACAAGGCTAGACTTGTTGTAAAGGGGTTTGCACAAAAGAAAGGTATATACTTTGATGAAATTTTTTATCCTGTTGTTAAAATGACTTCAATTAGAACTATTTTAAGTCTAGTGGCGGTAGAAGATTTGCATCTTGAACAGTTAGATGTAAAAATGGCATTTCTCAATGGGGATTTGGAGGAAGATATTTATATGCAGAAGCCATAGGGTTATGAGGTCAAAGGTAAGGAGAATTTGGTTTGCAAGTTGAAGAAGAGCTTGAATGGCCTGAAACAAGATCCAAGGCAATGGTATTTAAAATTTGATAAGTTTATGACATAACAAGGTTATGATAGATGTCATTCTGACCACTATGTTTATTTCAAGAGGCTAGATAACTGAAGATATATTATCTTGTTATTGTATGTGGATGGCATGCTTGTTGTAGGATATAAATGTGCTCAAAAGAAAACTAGCTAATTCATTTGCGATGAAGGATTTGGGTGCTACAAAGCAAATCCTTGGTATGAGAATAACAAGAGACGAGAAAAATTGCAAATTGACGTTGTCTCAAGGTGAGTACATAGAAAAGGTGCTGTAGAGGTTTAGAATGTAGAATGCAAAACCAGTTAGTACACCTTTAGCCGACCATTTAAAACTAAGTAAGGAGATGTGTCCAGAGATACAGGAAGAAATAGATTACATGTCCAGGATTCCCTATTCATCAGCAGTTGGAAGCTTGATGTATGCCATGGTGTGCACAAGACTAGATATTGCACATGCAGTGGGAGTTGTGAGCATGTATATGAATAATCCACGTAAAGAGCATTGGAAAGTAGTACAGTGGATTCTTAGGTATTTGAGAGGTACCACTTCACATGCATTATGTTTTGGAGGTTCAGACACTGTTCTACAGGGATATGTTGATGCAAATATGGCTGGTGATAAAGAAAGCAGGAGAAGCACCACAGGGTATGTGTTTACTGTGGGTGGAACAACAGTAAGTTGGATTTCAAAACTGCAACAGGTTGTTACACTTTCAACAACAGAAGCAGATTATGATGTTGCTATAGAGGCTAGTAAGGAGATGATTTGATTGCAGAGGTTTATGGAAGAATTAGGTAAGAAGCAGGAGAATAGTAGGCTATACAGTGATAGCCAGAGTGCCATTCATATTGCAAATAACTCATCCTTTCATTCGAAGACTAAACATATACAGCTCAAGTACCACTTCATACGATCTGTTCTAGATGAAGAACTGTTAAAACTGGAAAAGATACATACTAGCTAGAATCCTACAGACATGTTGACAAAAGGAGTAACCAGAGAGAAACTGAGTTCCTGCTCGATTTCTATTGGCCTTCAAGCATGAAGGTGAAAATAAGAAATTTTCCAAGTCCAAGGTCGAGAGCATAGTCCAGCAAGTGCAGTAGCGGTGGAGTTGCTGTGATCAGTCTCCAAGTGGGAGATTGTTGGTTGTGGAGCCTGATATTCCAGATCCAAAGATATTATTCAGTTGTGTTTGTACCCCAGGTGTACTGTACACTCATTCCCCTTGCCTTGGGGTTTGGGGGAAGCACCCCTGAGAAACGGGGGTTGGGGGGAGGAGCCCCCAAGAAATTTTTTTGGGATGTGTGTTGGCCAACAGTTTTGTGGACCCATGGTATTGGGTTAACCGTAGTATTTTCCCATGGTATTTCCCCTATAAAAGAAAGAATTGCAACACGACTATGTATGGTATTATTTTGTATTGTAAACAATCTTTGTGATTGTGTGGGAGAGACTGTGAGAGCATGAAGAGGAAGTGCAGTGGTTTTGCTGCAGGTTGTATCCCTTCATCTTTCTGGACTGTAATAAAAGGACTGACAATTTATTTTTGGATGTAGCCCATCGTTTAGGTGAACCACGTTATATCCTTGTCTCTCTGTAATGTGTTTAATGTGTTTTGCATCTTGTTTAATGATTTAACTGTATATGTGTTATTGCTCTGTGGTCCTGTTTTCTAAAAATTCCTTGGGGATTTTTTCACCATCTCTATTTGCAGTTGACATGGATGCTTTTTTTCTCTCACTGTATGTTGTTTTCACTTCTATTCTAAAATCTTGCACCATTGTGAGTAGTTTGTAGCAGCAAAGTTTTGTATTGCAATTTTTTCTTTGAACTCACTCAGCTTTAATAGTCTTTAAGTGCAGATAGATACTACAACAGTAGTTAAACCCGCAAGATTACACACACAAATTTAAAATCTCAGATTGGATGACTGATATCAATATTTCTCCAGGTGAGAAGACTACAGATAGATTTGTTGACACATTCACCATAATTGTATCAGTGTCTACACAACACCCCCTTGTCTCATCACTACGGATACAAGAAACCATAGTGAAAATGGATAATGGATCTTTGATGTATAACATTTTTCTAATTATCAATCAAATTTGATATAAACCAAAATTATAAGGGTTAATCTCTTTAAATTTCTCAAATTTAATATATAGAATTATTTCTACAACATAAGTAGCTCAAAATAAAACAACAGAACCCAAAACACAGAATTGAAAAACCATAGGAAAGACGAACCAAAACACAGAATTGAAAAACCATAGGAAAGACGAACCAAAACACAGAA
Source organism: Pseudotsuga menziesii (assembly GCA_001517045.1). Taxonomy (NCBI): domain Eukaryota; kingdom Viridiplantae; phylum Streptophyta; class Pinopsida; order Pinales; family Pinaceae; genus Pseudotsuga; species Pseudotsuga menziesii. Next base: position 90,789 of record LPNX011087128.1, on the reverse strand, counting down.
TTGAAATACAAGCAATACCATCGTATGTCGGAGAGCCCGCAACAACATGGGGTAAATCAAAGTTGATTCCTTTGATATGCCCATGTGTCTGTATGATCATATGAAGGAAAAATCTAGAGCTTCCACCCACATCCACAAGCATGTGCACCCCTTTAAAGCCCCAATAATATTTCAAAGCAATCCTCATAAAGGGCATCGAAAGGCAGGCCATGGCGATTCTCATGAGGTCGTTGGAATCCTGGTCGTCCCCATAGAACTCGTAGGCAGGTTTCCTATTGGGCTATTTGAAGGGCTCCTCAGAGGGATCCATCACCGCTGAATGCAGAAGACGCCATGCCCCCAGAAATAACAGCTATCTTGAAGAAGATAGAAACATGTAAAAATCTAAGCTATGTCGCCTTCCTGCTTCGCCTTCCATTAATTACGATTTTGTTTGCTTCACTAGCATTGAGGATTTGTACCCCACGATCCCAATGCCCTTGTTCGGCTACAACTCAATGAAGACGAGGAAAATCTCGATCTTGGTGGAGGACAAGATTGAAGCGACTTTGGAACCATCTTGGCCAGCTTCGTCCTGAAACTAACAGCCACGATGAGCAGAAACGGGATCCCCTCGATAAAAATGGTTGCACTTTTGTATGAGATTGACCTGGAGCCATGAAAACCCATTACTATATCAACAAAATATGTGTCTATCCCCATGTCGGGCGCTAGTTCCAAGGGAAAATTTGCAAAGAACCCTATGAGAGACAAGGCAATTGTGGCCATGATCAGGTCCCTTTTCGTTCTCTCGAGACTGGCACAAGTTTGTTTGCTTCACCTTCCATCAATCATAGAAAAACCATGTTCTGTTTAGTAACTTTCATAAGTAAATCATAATTAAAATAAATGTGCCAATAAGGTAACTTTATAACTACTTCATATTCATATTTTGGGTACATTGGTAATGTCGTTATAAAAAAACTCTCATAATTAAATCATATTTAATTTATTTAAAAACTTAAAACTATTTTATTATGATACAAACTCTCATAATTAAATCATATTTAGTCTATTTAAAAACTTAACAAAATTGTTATTGTACTTCCCAATTTAACACTTTTACAAATAATATCATCATTATAACACTACCAAATATAAATATTGAGTCTATTTAAAAACTTAACAAGTTTTTTAATTGTACTTCCCAATTTAACATCTTTACAAAACAATGCCATGATTATAACACTAAAAAAAAAAAAATTAGTTTATTTAAAAACTTAACAAAAATGTATTGTACTTCCTCATTTAACATTTTTACAAAATAATATCATCATTATAATGTTAATATAAATATATAAATGACCATAATTTATGATGCTTAAGAAAATTACTTCTTAAAAATCATTTACATTTACAAATAGAAAGAGATATGCTGCTAGCATAGTCAAGCTACGTCCAGAAATATTGAGGACAGTAGCTGGATTGGGGAATTTTTTAATTCTCAGATGCCAAGGGGGTTTGAGTCTCCTTTGTCTGCGAGTATTTCTGCTGGCTACTCTTCTCAGTATTCATTCATTTCTTCGGGTAGCAGTACAGTCATTGATGGCCTGCCTGGTTCTCCCATTAATGAGCCGAGTCTTTCTGAAATTTTATTTGAAAGAAAACAGGGCTTGGGGGTTGGAGAGTTTGAGGAGGATATCCAGGTTGTACCCAAGCAAAATTTTGGGTCCGGTGTGGAGAAAGACTATCATTTTCGAGCCTGACCCAAAGAAGATAAGTGACCCCGACCTTGAATTGTAGGTGGGAAAGAGGGAAGATGCAATTGGTGTTTATTTTTAGATGAATGCGGCACATAGCGATGATGAGAACAGACATAAGCACTAGAAAAATCCACCCTGCGAGTGTTGATGTAATTGTAACTTCGGAATGTATTCACTTGTATATCTTATGTATTGTACCCCGATGTCTATTCCTGGATGTGTCTATAATGTACTTGAGTCATGTCATGCCTCGATGTTCCTATCAGGAGGTTCTATAATGTAAACAAGTCATGTCAAGTCATTGTGGGTAACCCTCCTATTGATCAAGGGTTAAAGTCCCCACAATTTTGGGGCACTAGGGTTATTATACTCTCCTAGAGAAGTCGGCCCTAGTAGGGTTTTGTCAAGTCGAGAATTAGTATAAATAAAGAGCTAGCCTCTCTATTTATCACACACTCACTCACACTCAGTAGTAGCACATCGCTGAGGAAGAAGAAGACACGAGGGCTAGGAAGAAAGAGGTTACTACTGTCGGGAGATCATCTTACTGTTTTGGGGTTTTAATTTTGGTGTTGATTCTATCTCTAAGGAAGTTGCATGGTTTTCTCCATTTATGGTTTGCTCAAGGAAAAAAACTGTGTTCATTGTCTCTTTTGTTTGATTGTTGTGCTTGTTATTCTCTCAGTTAAAGATCCTAACATAATGCTAGCTTAATGCTAAAAATCTAACATGGAATCAGAGCTAACCTGAGAAGAAGACATTGTGTAGCTATGGAAACTAGGGCCTCCTACTTTGTGGATCTCTCTCCACAGATTTTCAGCAAAAGAACGTTGGATTAACTCTCCTCCCTAGGGCGCATCTTTCTGTCGAAGCAGAATCCAATTTTGAGGTTTTTCAGTTTTGGACCCGACACTGCTGCTGAAAATTAGGGCTTTCCACAGAAGTGGAATTTTTCAGTGAGCGTAGGCTTGGATTGATCTCCTCCTCAAAATCAAAGTTTAGAGATCAATATCAAATCATTTGGTTGGACATAACTCTAGAAAAGAAAATCCCTAATATGCTCTTGAACCAGCACTGCAGAATTTCAGCTCCAAATCCAGATCCGACATCTTGACTTGGTAAGATCTAAATCTTTTGTATTTCCATTTGAGGTTCTCAGTTAATATGTCTCATCACACCAAGATTGATGAAAAGCTTGAGGGAGATGATAACTTTCGAGCCTGGAAGTATAGGATCTCCCTGGTCCTGGAAGAAAATGAGTTGGACTCCTATATCAATGAGGAGGTTCCAGTTCCAAAGGGAGATGAGGCTAAGGCCTTACACAAGAAGAATATGGTTATGGAAAAGAGGATTATTGCTGATTCAATCAAGGATCACCTCATACCACAGGTGTCCTCCCTAAAGACACCTAAAGCTATGTTTAATGCCCTAACCAAATTGTTTGAAGGGAAGAACATAAACCGGAAGATGACTTTGAGAAACCAACTGAAGAATGTAAAGATCTAGAATGCAGAGACCATTCAAGGAATCCTTTTTGAAACTATCAGAACATGACTCACCTCACAAGGTGAAACTTGGGGATGAATACCAGCATCCAATAAAAGGTAGTGGGAAATCCTACTATAAGCTAGACTCTGGAAAGTCTATGACAATGAAGGAAGTATTGTTTGTACCAGGACTAAAGAAGAACCTTCTCTCCATATCTGCATTATATGCGAAAGGCATGAGGGTTGCATTTATAGATGGCTAAGTTATCATGTGGCCAAAGGGAAAGACTATTAATGATGCAGTAGTAATTGGGGAACAAGAAGGAGGTCTATACAAATTGAAGGGCCATCCAGAACAAGCCTTGGTCCATGACACAGTAGAGCCAAATGAACTTTGGCATAGAAGGCTTGCACATGTGCATTACAGAGCACTACTACTTGCAAGCAAAGCTGTTGAAGGTCTTCCAGAAATTCAAGAAAAACATGATGGAGTCTGCAAAGGATGTGCGAAAGGAAAGAACACAAAGAAGACATTTCCAAGTAGCGAGAGAAAAGCAAAAGGAATATTGGAAATCATCCACTCCGATGTATGCGATCCAATGTCATCAAGTTCACTAAGCGAGTATGTATACTATGTTTCCTTTATTGATGACTTTTCTTGGAAGACATGGATTTACTTCATGAAGAACAAAGATGAAGTGTTCAGCAAGTTCAAGGAATTCAAAGCCTTGATCGAGAATCACACTGAAAAGAATATCAAGACCTTTCGATCAGATAATGGCGGAGAATTCACATCAAATGAATTCAAAGAGTTATGCAAAGACTCAGGGATTAAGAGGGAGTTGTCCACTCCATATAATCCACAAAAGAATGGGATTGCAGAAAGGAAGAATAGAACTATTATGGAAGCTGCAAGAGCAATGCTTCATGATCAAGATCTTTCTATGCATCTTTGGGCAGAATCTGCCAGAACAACGGTGTATGTACAAAACTGTACTCCACACAGAGTACTCGAGAACAAGACACCTGAAGAAGTCTTTTTCGGCAAGAAACTAGAAGTCATCCATCTCAGAATATTCGGCTGTCCAGTGTACATACACATTCCAAAAGAGAAAAGGACAAAATTAGATCCTTCAGGAAAGAAGGGTATATTTGTGGGATACTTTGAAAGCTCGAAGGCTTACAGAATATACTTCCCAGGATTCAAGAAGATCGACATCAGCAGGGATGTGACATTTGATGAAGACTCAGCTTACAACAAATCCAGAAAAAGACCTACTAAAGAACTCGAAGAAGCAGAAGCACCCAGAATTCATGATACCATCATGAACGAAGAAACTCAAGAAGAAGATCGAGAATTTGAAGAACCACAAGAACCTGTAGATCCACCTCAGGAGAAGAATCCTCATAAGAGGAAACTTGCTTGGGTACGAGAAGCTATCCAAGGTGCGGAAATATATGGGGCTCCAGAAGAGAATCACAGAGAAAGAAAGAGGACCAGATCCTGCTCTGGGTATGTATCATTATTATGTGATTTCATCGATAAAGAACCTTCCAATTATGAAGAAGCGGCAGAACGAAAATAATGGAAGGATGCTATGATCGAACAGTATCAATCGATCATGAAGAATGATGTTTGGGATGTTGTCCCAATACCAGAAGGGAAGTCAATTGTAACTTCCAAATGGATCTACAAGATCAAGCATGCTGCAGATGGTAGCATAGAAAAATAAAAAGCAATATTTGTTGCTCATGGTTTCTCCCAGAAAAAAGGAATAGACTATGAAGAAACTTTTGCAGTTGTAGCCAGATACACTTCCATCAAATCAATACTTTCTCTGGCTGCAGTGATGAAATGGAAGATACACCAGATGGATGTCAAGACTGCTTTCTTGAATGGTGTAGTAGAAGAGGAAGTGTATGTGGAGCAGCCACTCGGTTTTGAGACACATGAAAGGGAGTATCATGTGTGTAGATTGAAGAAATCCCTGTACAGTTTGAAACATGCACCCAGGACATGGTACGATAGAATTGACAGCTTTCGATCCAGTTTGGGCTTCACCAAGAGTAAAGCATATTTCAACCTTTACTACAAGGTTGAAGATGGCAACCCAGTGATGCTCCTACTGTATGTAGATGATTTGTTTGTAACAGTTATTGATGGGTTGATTGCTGATACGAAGAGGAAGCTTGCTGCCAAGTTTGAAATGAAGGACTTGGGTATGATGCATTATTTTCTAGGCATGGAGGTGTGGTAGAATGTAGATGGAATTTCCCTGTGACAAGGGAAATATATAGTAGATCTCCTGAAGATATTTGGGGTGATGGAATGCAAGGCCATGACCACACCTATGGCATCGAACCTGAAGCTGTTGAGTGATGCTTCATTAGAAGCGGTTGATGCCACGATGTATCGTTAGGTGATTGGGTCCTTGGTGTACCTGACGAATACGAGACCAGATATTTGCTTTGTTGTGAACACCTTGAGCCAGTTCCTGACAGATCCGAGACATGTTCACTTGATTGCTGCAAAGCATATTCTAAGGTACCTGAAGGGTACAGTCGATTATGGTCTCAAGTATAAGGCGAATCAGAAGATTAACCTGGAGGGTTATGTTGAATCTGATTAGGCAGGCAGTGCCATCGATAGGAAGAGCACTTTAGGGTGTTTCTTCAGTATGGGATTAGGTGTGATCTCTTGGTTTAGCAGGATGCAATCCTGTGTGGCACTGAGTACAGTTGAAGCAGAGTATGTTGCAGCTTGTTCAGCTAGTTGTGAGGTAGTATGGCGGAGGAAGCTACTGTCTGATTTGTTTGATCTCCAGTTAGATGCTACCTGTATATATTATGACAACCAGAGTTGTGTAGAGTTGTCGGAGAACCCGGTGTTCCATGACAAGTCGAAGCATATCGAGATCAAGTATCACTATATCAAGGATATGGTGTAGAGAGGAGCAGTGAAGCTCTAGTATGTTGCAACGGACGAACAGATAACTGATGTGTTGATGAAGCCATTAGCCAGAGTGAAGTTTGAGTACTTAAGGGAGAAGCTTGGTGTTCTCTAGATCGAGGTTCCTTCCAAGGGGAAGTGATGAGTCCATGAGCCATTCTGACATGGTGAGAGGATTGGTTCCTTCCATGGTCAGATGTAAGGGCCAAGCCATTCTGTCATGGTGAGAAGATTAGTTCCTTCCATGTTTTATATGAGTGCTGAGCCATTCTGATATGACTATAGGATTGGTTCCTACATGATCAGATATAAGGGCTATTCCCATTATTGGAATGGAGGTGCCTGGTCAGTTGCCAGGAATACTCGGTCTAGGACTGAGGGCCATTCTGATATGACTGTGGGATGTGTTCCCACATGATCAGATATGAGTGCATGGCCATTCTGATGTGATTGAGGGGTGTGTTCCCACTTGATTAGATATAAGGGATGATGCCATTCTCTTGGAGAATGGAGGCACCTGGTCAGTTACTAGGAACCCTCAACCTGGGGTTGAGAGCCTTTCCAGTAAGGTTGCAGGATGTGCTCCCGCATGGTTGGATGTAAGTGCAGAGCCTTTCCAGCAAGGTTGCAGGATGTGTTCCTGCATGGTTAGATGCAAGTGCAGAGCCTTTCCAGCAAGGTTGTAGGATGTGTTCCCGCATGGTTGGATGTAAGTGCATATCCCTTCTAGAAAGGTTGCAGGATGTGTTCCCGCATGGCTAGATATACGTGTTGAGCCTTTTTGATAGGGTTGTGGGATGTGTTCCTGCATGATCGGATGTGAGTGTTGGGCCTTTCTGACAGGGTTGTGGGATGTGTTCCTGCATGGTTAGATGTGAGTGTTGGGCGTGCCTTTCTGACATGGTGTTGGATGTGTTCCTCTCATGGTCAGATGTAAGTGCTGGGTGGGCCATTCTGACTTGGTGTTAGATATAAGAGTTGAAGAATACCTACATGGACGCTAGGCCTACAACCAACATGAAAAAGGGTTGGCTCTGTAGAACTTCCTGTGACAAAAAGAATCATGAGATAGCACCCGTGATGATGATCTAGATCGAGTGATGATCCATATCCAGAGATGATGCTCCAGTGATGATCCATATCGAGTGATGATCCAGATCTAGTGATGATGATCCAGATCAAGTGATGATCTATATCCAGTGATAATGATCCAGATCGAGTGATGATCCAGATCCAGTGGTGATGATCCAGATCAAGTGATGATCTAGATCTGAAGATGAAGATGACTTGAATATGACGAGGACTCGATGATGATCCAGATGATACAGAGAAGAAGACTTGTGCTGATAAATTGTGTCAAGAGAATACCTTCCTAGTTAAGAGGGAATGTTGATGTAATTGTAACTTCGGAATGTATTCACTTGTATATCTTATGTATTGTACCCCGATGTTTATTCCAGGATGTGTCTGTAATGTAATTGAGTTATGTCATGCCCTGATGTTCCTATTGGGAGGTTCTATAATGTAAACAAATCATGTCAAGTCATTATGGGTAACCCTCCTATTGATCAAGGGTTAAAGTCCCCGCAGTTTCGGTGCACTAGGGTTATTATACTCTCCTAGAGAAGTCGGCCTAGTAGGGTTTTCTCAAGTCGAGAATTAGTATAAATAGAGAGCTAGCCTCTCTATTTATCAAACACTCACTCACACTTAGTTGTAGTGCATAGCTAAGGAAGAAGAAGACACTGGGGCTAGGAAGAAAGAGGTTACTGCTGTCGGGAGATCATCTTATTTTTTTGGGGTTTTACTTTTGGTGTTGATTCTATCTCTGAGGAAGTTGTGGGGTTTTCTCCATTTATGGTTTCCCCGAGGAAAAACACTGTGTTCATTGTCTCTTGTGTTTGATTGCTGTGCTTGTTATTCTATCAGTTAAAGATCCTAACATAATGCTAGCTTAATGTTAAAAATATAACAGTGAGGATATGAACCTGGAAGACAGAAAGAGCAACAAGATTTCGATATTTTATCCAGACAATGTGATTCGTACTGAGAGTTTTGACAAGGTCTTTCTCTATAGTCAAAATTGTACAATTTTCTTGGACCTGCAGCTAGAAACTTTGCAAAATGGAGTGCATAAAAGTGTTCAAAGTGGATCCATGAAAGGATTGCAAGGTTAGAAGACTTGAGGGAGGAAGCAAGGGAAAAGGGAAGTGGTAGATTTGAGAGCCCTTCATTTTCATCATGCACAAGCTGTGGCAACGAATGATACTCAACGGGCCAATGATATTTGAAAGCAGATCAGGTAATATGGATCTACTTATGGAGATGGGACTCTAATCCTGGCGAATTATTTTGCAGATGGTTTGGTAGCACACTTGTTAGGAAGTAGTGGTAGATTATTCACTATGCTTTTAAGTGGTCTAACCTCTGCGGTAGATATTTTGAAAGCATACCAGCTGTTCATGGTTTCCATTCCTTACACGAGAATGTCCCATTTCCTAATGTATCAGACAGTTTTTAATGTAGCTGAGAAATCAATGAGGTTGCACATTGTTGATTTCATAATTCTGTATGCTTTCCAATCGCCTTCTCTCATTCAATGTCTGACGAATCGTCCTGGTGGGTCTCCCATGCTTTGCATAATTGGAATTGATTCCCCCAACCTGGATTTAGAGCAGCAGAATGGATTGAAGAGACTGGCAGACTATGCAAAATATTTCGGTGTGCCCTTTGAATACCATGCTATTGCAACCAAGTGGGAGAATCTATATGTTGAATAACTTTCTCTCCGAAGTGATGAGGTATTGGTGGTAAATTACAGGAGTCTATTAAAAACTTTGCTGGATGAGACTGTGGTTTTGGAAAGCCCTAGAAATATTGTGTTGAACAAGATTCGTAGTATGAATCCTAGAGTTTTTATCCATGGTGTGGTGAAAGGAGCATACAATGCTCCTTTCTTTATCATGAGGTTTCGAGAGGCAATTTTAGACTATTCTTCTTTATTTGATGCAATGGAAACCATTGTTCCTCGAGACCATCCTCAGAGGCTTTTGCTAGAGAAAGAACTTTTCGGCTGAGAGATCTTGAATGTTGTTGCATGCGATGGATTAGAAAGAGTAGAAATACCAGAAAATTATAAATAGTGGCAGGTCAGGCTGACCATCTGGAATCTTTCCCTTGTACACAGTAGCGGAGCCCCCTTAACCTACAAGATTTCCATCGCTAAAAGTATTAGTGGTGGCGGTGATCTGTTCAATGTCGAACCAAACTCCTCTGGTGTTGGGTTTCCCGTAGGATTTCAGAAGTTCCTCGCTCCACTTCACAAATCTCTTACCCAATACATGCTTACGATTCTTTTCCCTCACCCACAGACAGTAGAGAAGTCCCAAAGCGCAAATCAGGAGGGCTGCACCAGTGCCAATTCCAGCGTATAAGGTAATAACTTGGCCATGCGACGCAGTTTGGGCAACCAACAGAAGAAGGATACATGAGCAGTATTTGGATTCATGTGGCGGTTTCTTATTCGCAGATGCCTAGTAGCTTTTCATTTGTCAAAGGGGGGACGAAATGAACAGTGTTTATAAAGCAAACTTCATATAGAAAAACTCCTATGGCGTAAATATATGTACATTTTAATTATATTTAATAAATGGCATTTCAAACATTATACAAACATTGTAAAATTATAAAATTTGGCTTGATCAGTGGTAGATTAATGGAGCTGCTTGATTTATTAATGTCTCCCTCGAGCACATAATAACTCTATTATTTTAATATTAGATATTATATAATGTATTAATATCTTAACTATATAGTATATAGCATATTGATATATTAACATTTTATAGCATATAAATATATTAACACTATATTCATATTATATGTTATATTAATTTATTAAGTATATAGTAATAACTATGTGATATCAACTATAATATTATATATATAGCTATATATTATCAACTTATATACTATATATATAACATAGGATATATATATGATTAAATAATATAGGTTTCAGGTTTTGATTGATCTAGTTATATTGCACCAAGGGTATTGTGGTGTTCTGTAGCAAAGTTAGTTATTTGACGAAATTTGACAATGGATAATTTTTTCCCTTGAAAAAAAACATAATTTTATTATAACCAGCATAGATCCAAATCCTAGGCTATATGAAGCACTGAGAGGGATCAAATATCTGGGGGTGCAAACCTCTTCTTAGGTATTGCATCTATCAGCTTTGGTGTGTCCTATATATATCCATTGATTTGATTCAAACCAAAAGACACATCTTTTTATTTAAGGTCGACATATAATATTTTTATTATTAATATTTAATATTATTTATGGACAACATATAATATTTTTATTATTTTTTTTATTTTGTTAGGAACGAACATTACACCATCTCCCCCATACATGGTTTTAAAATCATGTACTGCAAAGCCCTCCTAAAACCATGGGTTGTTTAGGAGGCGTTGCACATGGTCTTAAAACCATTTGCAAGGCCCTCCTAAACCATGTACAATAAAACCATGGGTTGTTTAGGAGGCCTTACAAATGGTTTTAAAACCATTTGCAATACCCTCCTAAACCATGTACAATAAAACCATGGTTTATTTAGGAATCCTTCCACATGGTCTTAAAACCATTTGCAAAGCCCTCCTAAACCATGTACAATAAAACCATGGGTTGTTTAGGAGGCCTTGCACATGGTTTTAAAACCATTTTCAATACCCTCCTAAACCATGTACAATAAAACCATGGTTTATTAGGAATCCTTCCACATGGTTTTAAAACCATGTGCAAGACCAACATTGTTTTTGAGGATAATTTGATTTTTTATTTTCTATTATTTTGTTAGGTAGGAACATTACAACATCTCCCCCATATTGTGTTATTTTTGCGACAAACATTTTTTTGCGGATAATAATTTTTTAATTTTTTATTGTTTTGTTAGGTAGGAACATTACAACATTTCCCCCATATTAGGTTGTTTTTGTGGTTGACATTTATTTTGGCGGATAATTAAAATTTTTATTTTTATTATTTTGTTAGTAATATCGAAAAATGTTACAAGATCTCCCTTATCGATAAACGTTACAAGATCTCTGTCATACTGGGCTATAGAGCGCCTCTTGGCGCAAAAAAATAAAATTACTTTCTACATGACACATGTCTTCCATGTATTTCATATCAATAGACCAATAGGAATCTACAAAAAATTTATGCTCCAAACATTGTCGTTTGTAACTTATCAATATATGTAGGTGTGCCAACAAGTCTGTGTGAAGGATTGTAAAAAATATCATATAAACCGGTGGTCGATATACTCCTAAGAAAATTCCATTAAACTGCTTCAAAAGAAGCCAAAAGCTGGAATTTAAATTTTAAAGTATAGGCTGATCTAAAGGAGGGCCCAACCCCTCTATAAGAGGTCGGTGGTAGTAATAAAAAACATTCGCATTCTGAACCTCTAAAAATATTCCAATGACCAAATCTTAGTTGAATGCCTTCTTTGGATAGAAAATCATCATTGTAACGCCCCATATTTTGACTTAGGCATGTTTATCACTCAGACTTATTACACTGCATTTACTTATTATGTGTACTCAACTATACTGAGTAAACTATATTTTTTGGCATGTTATATGTGATTATATATTGATTATGATGTTACGATGTTATCATGTTTATGCTATGTTTATGGTGTTATCATGTTATCATGTTTATGCTCTGATACCATCTTTAGTGCTCAACCTCCTGGGCTGAGCACTGAGTGAGAATATGTAAGCTCTCTCCTTCTGAAAATAAAAGATAAAGAATGACATTTTGTTTATATGAGTCTCCTGGTTTTGCTGTAAGTTTGTTACCTCTAAGTCTGGTTTTTTTTTTTTGAGTTGAGAGTAATTAGTAGTAAAAACCAATGCAAGATTTTCACATAGAAGTTTACGAGTAGTTAGCAATTTTACTATTAATTATTTATAGCATAAAGAAATTTATTCTTATTCCAATAATACAGAAAAATACCTGGAACTTTATGCAAGGTGAAGATAGTTCCTTGCTCCTTGCGCCTGTAGCCTTGCCTCTCACTGGTCCGAGCCTTGATACCAAACCAGATGATCCACCCTATTGACCAATGTTGATCCTGCTGGCCCTAGGAAACCGACGGGTTTCCTAGCCCCCGATCCCACGTGTCGATAAACCCAATAGGAGCTTCCTTGTTTCTCGATTGTAATTTTTTTTGGCTCTTGAGTTAACCCCCTCCTCAAGTTTTTCTCCCCTCCTCTATTACAACACCCTCTTTCTCTTTTTCTTCTAAAATCCCCCCCCAAAATACTCTCCACAAAAATCCCCCCCTCCAAAACCATTTGATCCCCCTCCTTATACCTCCTTCCCCTCTTTTCTTCCACTACCTTCCCCTCTTCCACCGCCTCCTTCACATTAAAATACTAAGTATTATTTATTCCTTTCTTGGGAAGTCCAACTAGTTCAGATTATTTAAGAATTTAGTTGTATGTTAACAAATTTTCTTGAATTGTCCAATTCCTCACCCTTCACGAGGCGGTGGGAATTTATTGAATGGTTATCTCATTGAATTGAATATGTTAAATTTAAAACATAACCGATTGAAAAATGACAACAATATTATTTGTTTAATTATTATGGTTAATGGTAAAATAATGGTAATAACAGTATTGTCAATTATTATTTGTTATTGATAACATATAATAATTACTAATAATAAACAAATACTCCTTGTCTCAAAGACTCCTTATAGAATGGCAACCCCTGAGCTTCGAGAGTTGCAGATCTAGTTAAAATAGTTGCTAGACTTGGGACTAATTAGACCTAGTATCTCACCATGGGGAGCACCAGTGATCTTTGTAAAGAAGAAGGACGGATCTTTGCGACTATGCATAGATTACAGAGATTTGAACAAAGCTACAGTGAAGAACATGTATCCTGTACCAAGAATTGATGACCTCTTTGATCAGGTGAAAGGCGCATTAGTCTTCTCTAAGATTGATTTGCGGTCAGGGTATCACCAGCTTAGGATTAAAGAAAATGACATTCCTAAGACTGCTTTTCGAACTCGATTTGGACATTATGAGTTCGTAGTGGTACCATTTGGTTTGACCAACGCTCCAGCAGTATTCATGAGCCTCATGAATAGTGTCTTCTGGAAGTACTTGGACCACTTTGTTCAGGTCTTCTTAGATGAGATTCTTATATATTCTAAGAATGAGAAGGAGCATGAGGAACAATTGCGGTTAGTATTAACTTGCTTAAGGGAACATAAAGTGTATGGTAAATTATCGAAGTGTTCCTTCTTCCAAAAGGAGATTCACTACTTAGGGCATATCATCTTAGGACAAGGGATCTCAGTGGACCCAGAAAAGGTGAAGGCCATTGAGGATTGGCCAATTCCAAAGAATGAACATGAGGTGTGTAGCTTCATGGGATTAGCAGGGTATTACCGAAGATTCGTGGAAGGGCTCTCCAATATTGTGAAACCCATCACCACCTTGCAGCGAAAGGGAATCTGATATGAGTGGACCAATGAATGTGATATCGCTTTTACTTAATTAAAGAGATTGATGACAAGTGCACCAATATTACGGGTACCAGACATGGATAAAGACTTCATGGTATGCACTGACACCTCGAAGCAAGGGTTAGGAGTAGTTCTAATGCGGGAAGGTGGGGTAATAGCTTATGCATCTCATAAGTTGAAGCCTCATGAGGAGCAATATGCTACACATGATCTAGAATTGGTAGTAGTAATGTTGGCACTAAAATTATGGAGACACTACCTGGTTGGTAGAAGTTTCACACTTAAAACAGATCATCAAAGCTTGCAATATATTTTTACATAAAGGGATCTGAATGCTAGGCAATGATGATGGATTGAGTTCATGAGTGAGTATGAATTTGGTATCTTGTATATCAAAGGAAAGGAGAATGTGGTGGCAGACACTCTAAGTTGAAGACTGAGGATTTTCTCCTTAATCCCCTTGAAAGTGGATTTGAAGGAGAAAGTGCTAAGAAAACTCTTGGGGGATGGTTGGTATATAAAGGTAACCTCAGATATTCAAAATGGGAAGAAGTTTGAGTCGAAGTATGATGGGTACCATATTGAGGAAGATGGGCTTCTACGGTATCAAGGGAGGATGTATATCCCTAAAGAAGGCGATCTCAAGGAAGCAATCATTAGTGAGGCCCATAGGGCACATTATTGTGCACACCCTGGAGTGAAGAAGATGTATGCAGACATGAATAAGCTCTTCTTTTGGCCCTGTATGAAGAGCGATGTAGTCGATTTTGTTTCAAAATTCCTAGAGTGTCAGCAAGTCAAGGTAGATCATCGACACCCAGCTGGTCTCTTACAGCCTCATGATATTCCTATGACTAAATGGGAAGTCATTTCCATGGCATTCGTTGTGGGATTGCCACTCACATCCTTGAGACATAATGCTATACTGGTGGTGGTAGACAAACTGATCAAAGGTGCCCACTTCATTCCAGTTAGAGACACTTATGATGTGACATATGTAGCAAGGGTATTCATAAATGAAATTGTATGCCTTCATGGAGTTCCAAAGAAGATAATTTCTGACTGCGACCCTAAGTTTACCTCCAAATTTTGGACAAGCATGCAATTAGCATTAGGGACCCAACTGAACTTAAGCTTATCTTATCATCTCGAGACAGATGGGTAGATAGAGAGGGTGAATCAGGTGATGGAGGACATGCGTAGGATGTATGTTATGGATCAGCAGGCATAATGGGAGAAATATCTTCCTCTAGTAGATTTTGCATATAACAACAGTCATCACAGCTCCATTGGTATGCCTCCATATCAAGCATTGTATGGGAGACCTTGCAGGAATCCACTCAGTTGGGATAGGTTGGAGGACCGAGTTTTAGTTGGACTTGAGTTGCTTCAGGATATGGAAGACCAAGTGGTACAGATCGGGTAGTGGCTGAAAGAAACACAGGATAGACAAAAGAGTTATGTCCATGCACATAGAACTGATAGAAGTTATGAGGTAGGGGATCGTGTATTTATCTGCATCTGACCAAATAAAAGTACCATATGGTTTCGAAAGGGGACCAAGTTGTCACCTTGCTTCATAGGGCTATTTGAGATTCTTGAACGAATTGGACCGGTAGCTTATCATCTTGCACTACCACCCCACTTGCAAAGAAATCATAATGTAATTCATGTTTTAGTATTGTGACATTACATAGCTGATGAAACTCATAAAATTCATATCAAGGACTTGCAGGTCTCGGACGAGGGAATCTTCATGATCAAACCATTACGTATACTGGATTGTAGGGTTCAATAGCTTCATAGTCACCACGTGGACCAACTTAAGGTCTAGTGGGACAAGTATAGCCCAAGATATGCTACCTGGGAGGACGCAGAGACCATGCGTCGAGATTTCCCCTCACTATTTTGACTCTAACTTTGTGACGAAGTTTCCCGAAGGGTGGGTGTATGTAACGCCCCATATTTTGACTTAGGCATGTTTATCACTCAGACTTATTACACTGCTTTTACTTATTATATGTGGACTCAACTATACTGAGTAAACTATATTTTTTGGCATGTTATATGTGATTATATACTGATTATGATGTTACGATGTTATCATGCTTATGCTTTGATTATGATGTTATGATGTTATCATGCTTATGCTCTGATTATGATATTATGATGTTATCATGCTTATATCGATGCTTTGATTATGATGTGATGATGATTAATATACTTATGCAGATGCTATGATTATGATGTTATAATGTTATCATTTTTATGATATTACTGTGCTTATGCGATTACTATGTGGTAGTCGTCATCAGAATCCTTTATTTCATAACAAAAACGTATGATTGATTGTAACTCTTGATATTATGTGATGTGTATGATGTTGTACATGGATACCCACCCATGATGCGATAGATTTTATGATTTTCTCTTATGGAAGGAAATAATGTTAATAATATGAACCAATTATTGATTTAATATTTTTATGAATGCATGGTTGCATAGTGCTAACCCGTAGGGTACAGGGGCTATGTGATAGCCGGGTACATGATGTGAAGTGTGATGTAATACATATCTTGAAGAGAGCCTTAGTTGCAAAAGTGATGATACGATGACATGTACCAATAAACCTGATAGCAGCACAGTATGGTTTGATGGGGTATAGACCTAGTATGTTGAGAGGGATGGATGTATTTCCCACCCTATGTCACTATGATACCCAAGGTCGTGGGAGGGTAGTGCTGAGACACGCTCCCCAATTTGTTGTGATGACGACGGTCAGATGCTTGCTAGGAGAGGCTAGGTCCGCTAGTTAGCCGACGCTACCGCTTTCAGGTTCTATGTGGGAAGGTCAGTACATCTGGCATCCACTTTCTACTAGCAGAGGAAGGAAAGGGAGGATGCAGATGTAGGTTAGGGTGGGAGGACATATTAGTTATTATTGTTGAGGGTTGGACATTTATGATACCGAATTAGTGATGGTAGGTACCAATCTTGATTGACTGATTAATAAGAACATAACTGTTAAATAACTATGAATGTCAAAGAAATCATAATATATGTGTATACTTGTCCTATTGCGTGAAATATTATTAGTATCGGCTAGAATTTAGGTGGTTTGGTTATAGTACATGTGAAGTCTGTGCATGTACTGGCCATGCATGCACACCTCACACATGCACGCTAGTATGAATATACAACTACGTAATATGTCAGATAATCATATAAGTTGTAATAAGCAACCAAATATTTGTGTATTGATTAATTCAGATAATGGATGTTTAAGTTGTTAGGGCATGTGTATGAATGAGTCAACAAAACTATTTGTTAATTCTATAAAACAATTAAGAGAAGTAATGCCACTATGAAATATTAATTGAAAAACATTAACCTTGGATAGTTGGATGGGTTAACTAGTAATCGTGATTTATTTAAACCTGTAAATGTACCTTATTTATTAAGAAACAAGGTTTTAGATTAGTGCCAGGGTACTTAACAATAAACAGATACATGTCAATGCTATTATTTCAATCAATTAATAATTATACTACAATTATTTATTTATTGATTAATAATATTAATTATTATTATCACTGTTATTATTATTTATTTATTATTATTGTTTGTTATTATTGTTTATTATTAGTAATTATTATTACGTTATCAATAACAAATAATAATTGACAATATTGTTATTACCATCATTTTACCATTAAACAAATAATATTGTTGTCATTTTTCAATCGGTTATGTTTTAAATTTAACATATTCAATTCAATGAGACAACCATTCAATAAATTCCCACCGCCTCTTGAAGGGTGAGGAATTGGATAGTTCAAGAAAATTTATTAACATACAACTAAATTATTAAATAATCTGAACTAGTTGGACTTCCCAAGAAAGGAATAAATAATACTTAATATTTTAATGTGAAGGAGGTGGTGGAAGAAAAGAGGATAAGGAGGTATAAGGAGGGGGATCAAATGGTTTTGAGGGGGAATTCTTTTGGAGAGTATTTTGGGGGGGAATTTTAGAAGAAAAAGAGAAAGAGGGTGTTGTAACAAAGGAGGGGAGAAAACTTGAGGAGGTGGTTAACTCAAGAGCCAAAAAAAAATTACAGTCGAGAAACAAGGAAGCTGCTATCGGGTTTATTGGCACATGGGCTTAGGGGCTAGGAAACCCGTCGGCTTCCTAGGTCTAGCAGGATCAACGTTGGTCGAAAGGGTGGGTCATCCGGTTTGGTATCAAGGCTTGGACCAGCGAGAGGCAAGGCTACAAGAGCAAGGAACTATCTTCACCTTGCATAAAGTTCCAGGTATTTTTCTGTATTATTGGAATAAGAAAAAATGTCTTTATGCTGTAAATAATTAATAGTAAAATTGCTAACTACTCGTAAACTTCTATGTAAAAATATTGCATTTTTTTTTACTACTAATTACTCTCAACTCAAAAGAAAAACAGATAAACACAGACTTAAATGTAACAAACTTACAACAAAACCAGGAGACTCATATAAACAAAATGTCATTCTTTATCTTTTATTTTCATAAGGAGAGAGCTTACATATTCTACCTTAGTGCTCAACCCAAGAGGTTGAGCACTACAATCATGGACATTTACGCTCCCTGTAGACATGATGACATGTACAATACTCAAATGTTTCCATAATGAGACAATGGATAATTGCAATTTTGACAATAACATTTTACAATTTCATAAATTTTAATGCTATAGATGGATTCAGAGACCTCTTTTAAAGGGGTATATGAATCCAACTGCAGTGTTAAAATTTACAAAATTGTAAAATTTTATTACAATTTTGTAAATTTTGACGTCGTCGATGGATTCAGAGACCACATTTTACTCAGAATCTATTTGCAACATTAAAATTTACAATTTCATAAATTTTAACATTGCAGATGGATTCAGGGGTCTCTAAATCCATTTGCAATGTTAAAAAATTACAATTTCGTAAATTTTAATATTTCATATGGATCCTCATAGAATCCCTTAAAGGGGTCTCTGAATCCATTTGCAACATTTAAATTTACGAAATTGTAATAATTTTATATAGAGACTCTTTCGTTTTTGACATATAAGAAAATATTTGATAATAACATCTTATTTATTCCCAACTCACCTGAGTGTATGTTGTCTCCTGGGCAGTACAACCCTCTTGTACTTGATTCTTTTGGACATTGGATGATTATGCTTTCCTCCCATGCTAGTGTCTTCTTTGCAATTTGTGTTGACTTTATCCTTCTCCTTAAATGATTTGGTGCTTTCTTCAAGAGTGTTCTTATCGTTGTCAAACCCAAGACCAGTATTGTCATATGTTGATCTTTGACAAGTAAGGATGTGATCTAATATCATGGTGCTCTTCTCAAAATTTTAATTTCTCTCTAGCTGGGAAACTGTCTTATCCAAATCTTCTTTTAGTGAAAGGATCTCAAGCTCTTATTTTTTACAAATCTCCTAAGTTTTCTTTAAGTTGACTTGTTAAACTTTCTTCAATTTTTCTTGCTTCTTCTACTTGAATTCTTAGAACAACAATAGTATTTTCAGTCTCTTCATGGTCTTCATGCATTTCCCTTTTTTATTCTTCTAGTATATCGTCCAGCAACACATTCTTCTTTTTGAGATTCTTGACTTCACCTAGGGCAAAAACTAGTTGTCTTTCAAGATCAACTTTATCTTCCTTGTCTTGTAATTCTTCATGTGTTTTGTTTTCATTTTTAGATGGATATTTTGTTTGCAAGAAAATGCAGACTTCTTTGTAATTGATTGATTCTTTCTCCATCCTTTTGATGAGATTGATTTCTTCTCCAACTAACTCAACAATAACATGTTCATTTTGCATGTCCCAACTGTCATTTGTTTCCTTAGAAGTTACTTCTTCTTTTGGTGGCTCTTCCTTTTCATCATCTTCATCTTCTTGATCATAATGCTTTGGTTATGTGATCATAGGATATTCCTTTGTGTAAATATTGTGTAGTTGTCCCAGATATCCTTGGTTGACTTACACCGCCCCACTTTGTTCTTCTCGAAATCTGATAAGCCACACAAAATTGCATTCATTGCATCTACATTTTTCTTTTGTAACTACTTTGTATTGCACCTTTTGGTTGATTCTTTGGGGTTATATAACCATTCTCAATTGGATGTCAGATGTTGAGTCCAAGTGATTACAAATAGTTTTCCATTCTTATATGCCAAAGCATATAGTTTGTCCCATTGAACAAAGGGGCTATGTTTGTGCTTAAACCAAATTCCTACCAAGCCATTTATGTGCAGTGATATACCTTCTAGTGGTTAGAGTGTATTGGAAGAACCCTCTTCGATACCAATTGTTGGAACCCTTAATGATACTAAGAAAGAGGGGGGGTTGAATCAGTATCATATGCAATTTTAACAATTTCTATAGATTTTTACTTCATAGGAAATACACCAATACCAAAGCAATTATCAACATAGAAAATATTGTGCAAAGAGTATTTATAAAGAAACTTTATATATATATATATAATCTTTGATTACATAGATTTCCATTAGGGTAATTTTGAGGTAAAAAATGGGCCTCAAAACAAAAATTGTACCATTAAAATTTACTTTATAAGAACCAATAGGATTCAAGATGATTATGTCAACCATAAGGGTAAAATTTGTAAAAACAGTGGAGGAAAAAAAATATTTTTTCTTATCGTATTTTTGGCATATCTCCTTTTCGGTCCACCCAAATTTTGAGTTTGGGGACTCATTGGATGCAAAATTTAATTTTGCATCCAACCCATAACCACACTGCATTATTATGAGATACCAACGACACCCAAAAATTAAAATTTCAATAAAAAACGTATTTTAATATTAAAATACATTTTTTATTGAAAGTTTTCATTTTTGGGTGTCATGGGTACCTCAGAAGTAATTCCGTATCCAACAAGTTCCCAAAATTGAAATTTGGGTGAACCAATAATTAAGGAGATATGCCAAAAATACGATAAGAAAAAGTAGATTTTCTTTTTCCCCTCCAAAATTTAGAACTTTTATTTTATTATTATATGTTTTATTTTATTATTTCCATTATGAGGCCCATTTTAGACCTCAAAACTCGCCTAATGTAGGAGAAACCAATCCCCAATTGTGTGAGCATTGTAAATGTTTGAACATGTAACACCCTAGTTTTGACCCCATTTCATTAATGTATATGATGTAAATATTATATCGAATCATGACAAGGAGCTTGAGGCCAAGGCCCTGTCATTGATTGATGTTTGGTATGTAGGCGATCATGGTTGATGCCTATGGTTTCTGTGCTAAGCCAAGCACATTTGTAAACATCATGTAAATATGCAATAGAATGAAAATCCATGGCCAACTATGTCAATGCAATGAATAATGAGATGGGGGCATGATTTTCCTAAGGATAAGGGGGTGGGAATGTTAACCTTGAACCTGTTTGGGGAAAATCCATGTGTCATCGAGAGAACCCATCAGAACTGTCAACTACCCTCTTTCTTGTCTTTTCTTCCAAAACCATCTATTCTGCCAGAAGGTGGTTGAGGTAGTTATTGCTTGGAAGGGAAGGGTATGGAAAATTTTGAATGGGGAAGAGCACGCAGTTCTGGAGTGTTGTGTTTTGCTTGCAGGGGCAAGAAAACACCAGAATCGTATGTCTATTTGACCCCTGCGTTTGCACCGATTTTTCGACTCTCACGTTTTTTGGAGAAGCGGGACGTTCTGGCTCATCATCATTATTTTTATTCAATCATTGATTCATCTCTTACACTCCCTAGTCATCGTGCAGAAGCGGAGAACAACAAAGCTTTCCTTCTGTGTATGTATCCTTCACGTTCTGCGAGTATGTTTCCCTAGACATTGTGATATTTGTTGTGTTGCAGCGTTACCGTAGACTAAAAAGCATATGAGACCCTGATACTTGTGTTCAGAGTAAGCCTGTGATGTAGAGTCTCCCTGTGGTTGTTGAGTTGTGAAACATGGTTAAGGTTTGACTGTGTGCAAGACTTAGGAATGGGAGAGACGTAGAATGCGCTTGATAAACCTGGTGTGGAACCTCACAGTAAGATAAGAGTGGCCAGTGAACCTGCCATGCACATACTGAAGAGCACTGGAAGGGAAGGTGTAGCCTGAGGGACTGTGGAGCAGAGAAGGGGACACTTCCTTTTGTTGGGTATGTAGGAAGAGGGGGATCTAGGCTAGATATATCTTGTGAGGGTGTCCTTAGCTCTGTCGATGATCTCACTAACTTAGTAGTTCTTCCTGCCCATTTCCTTAGAATCCTGATAAACCCAACTGGAAAGATGGCTTGGCTAGTAGCCTGTTAAATCCATATCTTGGCTTGGCTGTGTCTGTTGCACCGGACCTGGTAAGTAACCTTTCGCTGGATAGTCTGATAAACCCAATTGCTAATGCTGGCTTAGATAGGTAGCCTGAGAAACCTAGCAGTGAGATGGCTTGACTGTGTACAGTCTGTTAAACCCATCTGTTGGCTTGACTGGTCCCCAAGGTGAAAGTTGGCTTGACTGTGAACAGTCTGTGAAACCCAACTGTGAGATGGCTTGGCTGAGTGGCTTGTGAAACCCATCTGAGGGATGTTTTTCCCTTGTAGCCTATCAAACCCAACTGTGTTGGCTTGGATGAGTTTGATTGCATCCTTGGCTATGTATGAGTCTGCTAGTGTTCACTTATCCCTGTAGGAAATCATGCCCAGCTCGGGGGTGGCAGTGTTGCTGAGAGATTAAGGAGCACATTGGCCTATGGTTGGGTGGAACGTTGCAGTGACATAGCTGGTTGTGGGACAAGATTTATTCAATATAAGTGTTCTTGTCCACATAATTCTCTGTAACTGTAATGCTTGCATTGTATTTGCTAATGGAATGTGATGAACATGTTGCTATGTTGATTTATGCTTGTTTCCTGAATAACTGCAATTATAGGAATTTATGTATTTTTTTCCTTCAATGCATTTTACTAAGTTGCAGTGTAGATTGGCCAGTTTGGTAATGGCCTGGATGATCAGGTCGATCCAAGAATTCAGCTGAAAAGTTGAGTTTTTTGCTAGAAATCCTCATTTGCGCAATTTGTGGGATTAAGGATTTTGCGAGATGCAGGATGTGGAACGTTGTTTCGCAAATTGTGGTTTCCGCAAGTTTTCCTTCTGCAACTTGTGGGATGTGGGATGCAGAACGTCATTTTGCAGATTTTGGGTTCCGCAGATTTTCCTTCCGCAACTTGTGGGATGCGGGATGCAGAATGCTAGATCACGGTGTTGCGATTTCCATATTTCCAATCCCGCAAGTTAAGTTTTCTGCACCGTTGATCTTCGCGGGATGATTCTCCGCCGTTGATCTATTTCTGATGCGGGATGCAGGGTGCGTGTTGCGAAAAGTGTTATGGCAATAGTTTTGTAACTTTTGACCCTGCATCTCAGGATTTCTGCACCGTTGATTTTTACAGGCGAATTCTGAACCGTTGATTTATTTCTACCTGCAGGATCTACCTGCAGGATCACTTGTGATCGTTGATTTTCGTTGTGTTTTCTCTCCGTCGTTTGATCTCCTCTGATATCCTTCCTTGTAGATTGTTGGATTGATCTATTGAAGGAGGAAGGGAGCGTGACAGTGTTGGAAATGTTGAGATGTGGTTGATGGTCATGACCTGTATTCGATGAACATTGAATCTTTTCGATGAAATTTTTAATTCCACATGATAATGGGGCATGGGTATGTGACAACGTGGTATCAGAGCTGTCGGTTGCAGCATTGGACCTGGATGGGCTAAGAACCGGTCAAGGATACCTCTAATGTCAACTTGTAGTACACTATAGTGTGGCATCCAAGCTGCGGGTTGTAGCATTGGGTCTGGATGGGCCATGTGATAGTAAGTAAATGGTTTTGATTTTGAATTACTGTGTATCTAACAAATGGTGTTGGTAACAGATTTTGCAGACTCATAGTATATTTTGGAAAAAGTAAGTGGTGGTTCAGCCATGAGAACCCATGATGGATATGATGCTCGGGATTCCTACAAGCGTGCGTGAGATGCCATGGGGGAAAATGTCCGAGTTGGAAATGATGACATTGAGTCTAATGGAAGGAGATTCCAAGAGATACTGCCAGATATTGCGGCCACCATGAGAAGATTGATTAAATCCCAAGAAGAATAGCATCAGTTGAATACTGCTATGTTGTAGAGTTTGACAGACTTGCAAAGAAAGATAGACTCTGGGCAGCGTACAATGAAACCCGAAGGCAGTAAGAACAATACCAGAAGAAGAAGAAGGAATTCTAGTAAGTCATTTGACTCAGAGGATTCCAGTCGGGATTCAAGCTCTTTTTCTCGCAAGGGAAAGAGGAAGAGGCCCCATAGAGATCGCTCTCGGGATGAATTTAAGAAGGATAAACCTCCTACGTTTGATGGCGAGGTTAAGACTGGGAAAGAAGCTGAAGCTTGGATTCTTGGGATAAAGAAGTACTCCCATGTTCAGGATTATTCGGGAAACATGAAGGCAAGGGTTGCCATATTTAGTTTGAATGGAAGGGCATCCATTTGGTGGGAGCACTTCAAGCAAGTAAGGAAGATCTGTGAAAGGAGACTTAAGTGGAAACGGTTCCAGAAGTATTTCAAGCAGAAATATCTCTCTGACAGGTAGTATGATGACAAGATCAAATAATTCCATGAGCTGAGACTGGGACAACAGACCATGGAAGAATATGTGAACAGGTTCCTATAACTGCTGAGGTATACATCAGAGATGAAAAAGTGAAGATCCAACATTTTTTGAGGGGGTTGTCTCAGTCCTACAAAGACAAAATCGAGTTTTATGCAGGGATAATTTTAGGGGCGAAATTTATCCCAGTGGGCTATTTTTCCATGTTTTTCTCCTAAAAAAGATTCACCATTTTGCATTTTTTGAAGCCCTGTTTCGCCCAATTTTGATGGGGTAAAAATTTTTCACCCTAAAAATTGCCAAATTATTATATAAATGATATAAAATCCTTGAAAATTAAAATATTTTTTGAAAAAGATTGCCAATCATTTTATAGTTGGCGTTTTAAGAATTGGCAATATTCGCCAACATTTATACACTTTTAAATAAGTATGGTTCCTTAAAATCACCCCTTGTTTTATGAACCTAGAACCCTTGAAGAAGCAATTAGGAAGGCTAAGTATTGCTATGAGCAAAGCAAGGAGAAACCTCATTACCATAAGACATGGAAGGACAAGAAGAATGAGAAGTTTGACCAAAGGAAGAAAGGTTTCAAACCTTCTAGCTTCAGGAATCCGCAGAAGCATCCATCACAAGCTGAGAAGTAGCCAACTAGAGTGATGGGAGAGAAACCAAGAGATCCACAACAGAACAAAGAACCACTCCAATGTTGGAGATATGGAGGACCCCACATGCGCAGGAATTGTCCACTCGAGAATGAGAGTGCAAGGCCAGCTTACAAAATTCAAGAGGCAGAAACAGTGGGTCAAGTAGCAAGGGTCATTCCTAGGATTTATGTAGCACTAGAGGATGAACAGGCAGATCACCAGTCAACGGTGGTTGAAGTTGTAGGTAAGATTGTTGATCAATCTGTTTCTATCTTGATTGACCCTAGTTCTACTCACAGTTACATTACTCCTAGAGTAGTGGAGATGTGTGCCTTTAAGAAAGTAAAGCATAACAAATCTTGGTTAGTTCAGTTAGCCACTAGAACTAAGAGAAAGGTTAGTGAAGTGATAGAGAAATGTCCATTGAGTATGAATGGACTGGTTACTTGTGTAGATCTAAATGTTCTACCGCTTGGTTCCTATGATTTCCTCATTGGAATGGATTGGTTAGAAGCTCACAGAGTAAAGCTTGACTGTTATAATAAGGCTTTTGAGTGCTTGGATGAAG
This sequence comes from Pseudotsuga menziesii, assembly GCA_001517045.1. NCBI lineage: Eukaryota > Viridiplantae > Streptophyta > Pinopsida > Pinales > Pinaceae > Pseudotsuga > Pseudotsuga menziesii. The sequence goes on along the minus strand of LPNX011087128.1, from coordinate 65,150 downwards.
AAGGGAACTCAAGGATTGTGAATTGCATTCCAAAGGTGATTTCTGTGAGGCAGGTTTCAACAATGCAGTTGAAGAAGTTCTGTAGGAAAGGTTTCTAGTTGTATGCAGCTCATATTTTGGAAGCAGCAGAGATTGAAACTCCTAGGTTGGAGGAATTTCATGTGTTGCAAGAATTCAGGGATGTGTTTCCTGATGAGATTCCAAGGCTTCCTCCAAAGGACATTGATTTCACAATTGAACTTGTGCCAGAAGCAGCACCAGTGTCCAAGACACCCTACATAATGATCACGCTAGAAATGTTAGAGCTGAAGATGCAACTGCAAGAATTGTTGGAGAAGAAGTATATCATGCCGAGTGTGTCCCCGTGGGGAGCACAAGTTCTGTTTGTAAAGAAGAAATATGGTACACTCAGGTTGTGTATTGATTATAGACAACTGAACAAAGGCACAGTGAAGAATAAATATCCTTTGCCTAGGATTGATGACCTCTTTGATCAAATGAGAGGAGAAAAGGTATTTTCCAAGATTGACTTAAGGTGTGGTTACCATCAGGTAAGAATCAAGGATGAAGACATTCATAAGACAGCCTTCAGAACAAGGTATGGGCATTATGAGTTTGTAGTGGTACCATTTGGTCTCACAAATGCACCAGCTACATTTATGTGCCTTATGAATAGTGTCTTCAGCAGGTATTTGGCAAGTTTGTTCTTGATTTCCTTGATGCCATTCTTGTTTATTCCAAGAATGAGAAAGAACATGAAGAGCATTTGGGATTGACATTACAATTGCTCTGGGAACATCAGTTGTATGCAAAGCTGAGCAAGTGTGATTTCTATAGAGATCGAATTCAGTACTTGGGTCACATTACATCAGAAGAAGGTATATCTGTGGATCCTGAAAGGATAGAAGCCATTATGAATTGGCCTACTCCAAGAAATGTGACAGATGTAAGATCTTTTATGGGACTTGCAAGATACTACAGGATATTCATTGAGGGATTCTCCAAGGTTGCACATGCCATTACTTGTTTTAAAAAGAAGGGGATAAAGTTTGAATGGACCTCGAGGTGTGAAGAAAGCTTCCAACAATTGAAGAATCTTCTCACCAGCGCACCAGTATTGAAGTTTATAGACCCAGAGAAATATTTTGTGGTGTGTACTGATGCATGCGGACAAGGGCTCAGAGGAGTCCTTATGCAAGACAACCACATTGTATGTTAAGAGTCAAGAAAGTTGAAGGAACATGAGAAGAACTATGCTACTCATGACCTAGATCTTGCAGCCATAGTACATGCTCTCAAGATGTGGAGGCATTACTTGATGGGCAGAAGATTTGAGCTGAGGACATACCATTGCGGTCTGAAGTATTTGTTCGATCAGCCTACTTTGATTGCTAGATCTACATGTAATTAATGTTTCCAACACTCCCCGTTAATTATGAGTAGATGGGGATCATTAAACATAATTTTACAAAATGTTTCAGAGTTGGAACTTGCTCTATGCATGATCGAATTCACTTGGCAGAACTTGTCATTCCTAAATAACTTCGTAGATACTTTAACATATCCTTTTCCAATGGATTTGCCAATTGATCTTTAGAACTGCAAAATTATAAACAAATCTCTTTGTTGTTTACCAATTCTCTTATGAAATGATATGTTGTGTCGATATGCTTGGTTCTCTTGTAGAACACATGGTTCTTTGAAAATGCAATTGTTGAACTGTTGTTGCAGTAAATGGTTGTTGGTTCTTGTTGGTTCTGCGATAGGTCTATTAACATTCTCTGCATCCAAACGACTTGAAATACACTACTTGTTGTCGTGGCATACTCTGCTTCTGATGAATACAGAGTTACAATGGGTTGTTTCTTCGAATCCCACAACACAACACCTATACCAAAATGAAATGCATTCCTAGATATGTTATTTTTGTCGTCTATGTTGCCTCCATTGTCGTTGTCAATGTATCGAATAAGATTGAAATTTTCAGAGGTTGAATACATAATGTCAAGGTCCTTTGCACCACTTACAAACCTCATAATTCTTTACATGTTTTCCAATGAGAATCTTTTGGTGACTCCATGAATGTTGAAATCAGACTTATCGTCATACATGATGTTTGGTCTTGTCGCAATTAAAAACATAAGGGTACCAACCATCCTTTTAAACATTGTAGGATCTATAGTTGATCCACTCCTTGCTCAATTTTAAACTTGTTCTTACTGGTGTTGGGGCTACCTTGCAATTAGACATATTGAATCTTTTTAAAACTGCACTTGCATACTTCAACTATAATATAAATATACCACTTTCATACTAATGGACTTCAACGCCCCAAAGAAACTTCATAAGCCCCAAATCAGTGATTTCAAATTCACTTTCCATGACTGTTCCAAATTCCTTTATGCCAAAATCACCAGTAAATATTAAATCATTTACATACAGGAAGAAAATTAGCATGTTACCTTGGTCATTAACTTTGGTGTACAATGTTGGTTCACTTTCACTTCTGTGAAATCCATTTTGGATGAGGTAGGAATCAATGCGATTGTACCAAGCTCTAAGAGCTTGCGTAAAACCATAGAGTTATTTTTTCAATATGTATACTTTGTGCTCTTGTCATAGAACTTCATAGCCTTGTGGTTGTTCCACATACACTTCCTCCTCCATATAGCCTTAAAAAAATACAAATTTAACATCCATTTGATAGACATGCCATTTGTTTTGTGTAGTAATGGCCAAAATTGTTCTGACTGTGTCCATGTGTGCGACAGGTGCAAAATTTTCATTGAAGTCTATGCTTGGCTACTGTGTGAACTCTCTTGCAAACATTCTTTCCTTGTGATTTTGCACATTCCCATCAGCATCTTGCTTGGTCTTGTAAATTCATTTGACAATAATTGCATCCTTATCTTTTGGTACATCTACCAAATCCTATGTTTGGTTCTTCTCAATGCATTCTATTTCTTCATCCATGGCTTGTGCCCATACTTCTTCTTCAACAACTTCCTCAAATGTTAGAGTATTATCTAGTTGAGAAAATAATGCAAAAACAAAGAATGAATTTGGTGTACCAGCTTCATATATCTCACGCAGACTTCTTTTCTTTATCAGATATGTCGATGTCATCCTCATCGTACTGCTTAATGGAGTTTGTATTCCTCTTGGTGTGCTTGTCTGCGTAGCTTGGGCTGTGACTTGTGTTGAAGTTCCTTGTGCTGAAACATGTCATGGTGTCCAAGGAGTCAATGGTGCTGTGACGCTTTGGCTTACATGTGGTGTTTGAACTACTTCCTCTGTCATGTAATCATGCTCGATAGTCGACATAATCTTGACATTCTTCTCAACGGTTCCATCCCATGATTCATTCTCAACAAATTCAACATTGCGACTGATAATTACTTTCCTTGCGATAGGGTTATATAACTTGTATGATTTTGTGTCTTTAGAGTAACCAACAAAAATGAATTTTTGTCCCTTATTTTCTAATTTCCTTCACATCTCATCTGGAACATGAGAATATTCGACACAACCAAAAAATATTAAACAAGAAACACTATGATTCATACCTGTCCATGCTTCTTGAGGGACTTTGTTCTTCACGCTCTTTGTCGGACATCGATTCAGAATATATACAATAGTTGTGATTGCTTTGGCCCAATATTCATTTGACAAATGCTTGCCTGCCATCATGCTGCATGCCATATCCATAATGGTTATATTCCTTCTCTCTATGACATCATTATGCTGAGGTGTGTACCATGCAGTGAATTGCTTATGTATGCCATGGGTCTTGCAAAAATTTAGAAAGTCATTCGAGACATATTCATCGCCTCTGTCTGTTCTTAAGATTTTGATGTTGTATCCACTTTGGTTTTCCAGGAGTTCCTTGAACTATAGAAAACATCAAAATGCATGATATTTGTGTTTTAGAAAATATACCCATGTTTTTCTTCTAAAGTCATCAATGAAAGTAAGAAAATAAATGCAGCCTCCTATGGATGGTGTCTGCATTGGCCCACAAATATCAGAGTGCACAATCTCAAGTGGTGTGCATGCTCTGTATGAATTTTCGACTGTAAAAGTATCTCTATGTTGCTTGCAAAAAATGCAGCCTTCACAAACTCTCTCTTGTTTGTCGATCAATGACGATCCTTTCACCATATTCTTTGTGTGTAGTAGCTTCAGCCCACCAACATTCATATGTCCAAATCTGAAATGCCACAGCCATGACTCATCTCGAATCTCTGATTGAAATGCTTCTTGAATTTCAACGTTTTCCTTTTCTTTCTTGTCACAGTATTTGTCTACTTCTTTACTTTCTACCTTGAATGCGGCTCTTGTATTTTCCTTTCCTTTCATGTCTGGAATTATCCTGAAAGGAAAAAAGTGATTGCTCGTCATTGGTACTTTTACTATCAGCTGGTTGCTTGGATGTAAGTCTTTAATCACACAATGGTTGTATTCCATGTAGAGTCTATAAAATTTTTGTATTAGTTGTCTAATGCTCATCAAATTGTGTTTCAAACATTCAACATATTAAACATTAGGCGTAGTCTTTTGCTCCCCTTGTTTGGTTACAATACCAATAGTACATTTTCCCAAAACAGTGACTTGGATATTATTTCCAAGTGTGACATCAATTTGAAATTATTTATCTAGACTGGAAAACAAATTTAAATTACCAATCATATGATTGTTACATCCTGAATCTAAACACCATATGTCACTGTGGACTTTCTTGGACAACATTGCATTAAATTGGGGATACACATGCTAAGAACATTGGATTTGGTCGAAGTGTTGGTGTTGCTCGACTAGTTTTGACCTTGATTTCCTTGGTCATACTTCTTCTTCTTGCATTTGTATGCAAAATGTCCAAATTTCTTGCAATAATGGCATTGTATTTTTTATTTATCAAACCTATGAACACATGGTTGAATGGGGTTTTGATTCTGTCCTCTACTAGTGACATTCGCGGGATTGTTGTTGCGTCCTCCTTTGGAAAAAAATCTTCCTCTTCCTCTAGAATTATATCTCCACCTGCCTATTCCACGACTTATAGATGACTATGCTGAAAATACACCTTCTAACGATGTATTTGATCTACTGATTCTATGTTCATGATTGATCAGCAAGGCTTGTAACTCATCAATGGTAAACTGAGATAACTCTTTGTTTTCTTCCAAGGTCACAACAAATGATTCAAAATTTTGGGGGAAGACTTCTAAGGATTTTTTCAAAATTCATTTTGTCTTCTATGTTTTTTCCATGATATTTTAGTTGATTTATCGAACCAATAACTCTAGTGTAAAATAATTTCACTTATTTTGTATCTTTCATTGACATAGATTCAAAATCTCTTCTAATAATCTACAATTTAGAAGTATTTACCTTGTCCAAGCATTGATAGGTGGTTTCCAACATATCCCATGCCTCCTTAGTTGTCTTTGTTGCTTCTACTCTTGAGAGCGTGCTTTCATGCATGGCTTGATGTATGTAGAACAAAGCCTTTCCATCTTTCTTCCTAGGTTCCCTCAAGGCATCCTTCTCATCTTGTGTGAGATTATTATATGTCGCCTGATCTACTGGTTCTATATAACCATTTTGGACTATCTCCCATACATCTTTACCTTTGAACAAAGACTTCATTGTTAGAGACCAATACTCATAATTATTTCCTAAGAAAACTGGAGTTTGTAAACTTGACCTTTGTGTACTAGAAGTGGAAGCCATTTTTTTCCTTAGGAAATTACTTTTACCCTTTTAAGTCAAGGTTTCTTTCCTAAACTTGCTCTGATACCAGATCTTGGGAGTGGAGAGGAGATGTGACAGTCAAATTGAGTTACTGCGCAATATTTTTTTTTATTTTCCTTACTTTTGGAGTTGTGACGCACTACCTTTGGGAAACCCCACCTTTTCTTCGACGGGTTAACTTTGGCTGAAATACTTGTAACACGATTCTACTGCGATAGTGTTTTACTGCAATGGAATTTTACTGCGACAAACTTTTACTCCAACTGACAAGTCTGCGACAAGACTCAACTTTCACTTTTCTCCGATACACTTTTTACGGACTTTTAGCCCAACACACTTTTACCTCGATAGACACCCACTTGAATTCAACGGGATTTTACCGAGACACATTTTTTGTTGTTACCAACTCCCACTTCGACAGGACTACATTTAACAAAACTTTATAAAAGGAGATTTCTTTGTCTATTAACTTATAATGTAACTTATAATATGAAAAACACTCTTCACCACTCTGTAACTTGGGAAAAACCTCAACACAACTGCATTGCAACAAGCTCACAAATATAACCAAAATATTAAATAAGACTTGTGTTGAGCACTCTGAGATTAAAACTTACTTTTACATGGTGAAATATTTATGGATTCTTAATGTCTTTCATAAATAGTAAATGTAAACACCATTCACACAAGTAATTTTGGAGAAGGTGTGTGGCATAAATAAGACATGCATTCAACCATAAACTATGGTTTTATATATTATTGCGACATAAAAAAAGAACTATGATCACATTTACATACTTGGAAATTTACTTGGATGTTTCACCTTTTACAGATCTTGGGCTCTCAACACATTCCAAAACACAAGCTTGAGTTCTCGAACTCTCCTCAGAGTTTTTCTTCTTCTCCTTTTATTCTTACTCTCCACTACTCCACACACTATTTTTCATTTTTCTTCTTCCGACATACATAGACTAAAAATTTTCTTCTCTTGGAAGCTACCGTTTAACACTAAAGACTATAATTAATTTCTACCTAGAAACTTAACTTTAGAAATACAATTCGGCTTCTTAAATATGGTGAGGCGTGAATTCCTTAACTTGACAAACCGATTGACAAAAAATGTAATTCTACGAACTGTTACTGAGTTGGATGATATGTGATGTAGATATGCTTGTAATTAATATCTCCAACATCGTTTTGTTATGACTTGGGCGTCAAGTTTGTAAGTGTATACATGTTCAACATTGAGAATTTCAAGCACTCGGATGAAGAAGTCACAACATTGATGAATGTGTTGCAGGAGGAGTTCCTGGAGCTAATAGAGGAGGGGAGTGTAGTTAGAAAATATGGAGTTCGACTGCAGATACTTGGATAGTTGTGTCTTCTTCTTGAGCAAGTGAGGAGAGTTACAGAGGAAGCCATGGTTTCCATTAGAGACAACGAAAAAGCTTTTATTTTTCTTTGAAATAAATCGATCTTTATTTCACAGAGATCATCGTTCACTCTTTGTTTTCATTTTAACCTAATTTCAACTTTTTCAAGGGTTAAAATCGATTATGTAGAGAGTTTAATTGTTATAAGAGTAATAATAATGGGAAAATTGCTAATTATTGGTTTAATGGAGGGATCGTTTGAGTTCAAACTTTTGACCTCTAGATTTGCACTCAAATTCCCTACCACAAAGTTATCGGCCTTGTCACGAGCTTCATGAACTTGTTGTTATTCTTTCCATCAACGCTATTTCAAATTCCATCAATGGAATTGCATAGTAGTGCATTCATACAACTTCTTCTTCTGAAAAAAGAAAAAGTTTGTAATCGACGTGGTTGGAATAACATAGTTAATAATATACTTATAATTGTCAACCACAAGATTGGAAGTTCCACTCCCCATTGTCTTTGATCAATAATCTTCTTTTATTAAAATACCAACAATTGTATTCGATTGAAAGACCAGGAATTCGATTTCCTTAGCTTGGTAGCATAGAGACTAGAGGATTCAAAAATTGGGAATCAAGGATCTGAACAACATTGAGGCATACACATATCTTAACTTGTTGAGTCCATATTCCTTAATAAGCCACGGATCCAATGCCATGTGTACTAAGATGGTAGGTTCTCATGATGCCACATAGGGGATGGATTTATTCGGGTGTCAAATCCTCTAGTCCATCATAAGAAAACATGGAAAATTAATGGGAAATTAAATCAATAGGTGCGCATCAGGGGTGCGTTCATTTCTCGTTGGTATGGATCTATCCCTCTTGTCATTCCTTCACAAAATTTCATGGTGTTCCCTGTTTCTCTATATGTGAAAGGAAATCCCTTGAAAGCGGTAACATATCCTTCATATGCGATGCAAAAATGAAGAGGGGACTTCGATGGAGGATGATTTATGACGGAAATCATATGCCTTCACCCGCATCCTGGGAAAGCAAGTAGGTAGGATCTATTGGAAAATTGGTGTTTACTACAAGGTTGGTGTGTGGAAATGTGAAGTGAATTGGGAGTAACATGTTGCGAACACAACAATGGTAGAAAATGATAGAATATCATATTGTTTCCAAACCCATGGAGTTAAGAGGCTATCATCTGAGTTGAATGTCTTGAAGCACAAGTTGATCACCTTGAAGCATTGACATAAAACCTCGGTGCAGTACCTTGATGACCATATTCACTATTTAGAGAGGGACACATCCTAAGAGCAGCAGTATCATCATACTCAACAACAAGATTCGTCTAAAAGGATTGAAGCCAAAAATAGAAGAATTTAGGAGTTAGAATGATGATTGGGACTTCTAGAGCTCCAAATGGGTGGTGTAGTTGTTAATTCTCAAATGATCAAGCGTGATCTAGACATTCCAACATGCCATTTGGAGAAGGATCCTTCTCCAATTTTCCATAACTTGCTCCATGTTTTTCCCAAGTTAGACTGAAGATCTAACTTTATAGAATCCCAAGTAGGAAGGTAATTAGGAAGGTGGGAAGTCTCCAATGTCCATTGGTTTGTTTATAATTATTTTCCTAAGGAAATAAATTTAGAACTATGGGGAATTTTTAAATGTTAGTACAGTCAAGATTTCTAGGGTTCAGGTCACCTGTGGGGTCTCTTAACCAATGCGTATTTTATATTTCAACCCATCCATGGATTGAAAAAAAATCATATAATTCATGCATGCAATTGATTTTGTATAACATTAGATATATACTGAGAGTAGTTAAATTTCTCAGCATGAACATTTTTTTAGAAACCCTAAGATAAATTCATCAACTATATTATCATGTTCATTTTCTAAAACTAAACAACCCATGGAAATAATCTCATGAGAAAAGTTTGTAAATATAATAGCTTGAAAAGGTAGGGTAATGTCTAGTACATTAACTCCTAGTAAGAATCTTACTACCAAATCTCTATCTGGTGTTGGCATTACTAAATTGAATTCTATGGCCAAAGATTCATCCTCAAGGGGTTTCTTTTATCTATTAATAAGAAAATTTCATATTAGGCATCGAGGTTAATAGGGAAAGTCACTCAGGTTCCATTAGATGACATGATGCTTTCAATAGGGTTATAAAGCTTCAGACACACAACAATGAATTCAAGAAAATGATAGTTAATCAAAATAATCACTTTAGACATGTTGTGTTCTCAAATATAAATGGCCTTGTAGGAATTCTTAGATATCCTATAGGAAGTTTCTCAAAGATCATAAATGGTTTCTCTAGTAATAAGGATGACGTATTTAACCTAATCAATGGAAAGAGTATCATTGTAATCACATTGGTGCCTATCCTTGGTGTGATCTAAATACATGTTCTATGATGTTAGTAGCAATGTGAGTCACTAAAGATCAAATGATTACATGTATCAATAGAAATGGTACTGGACGTGTACTAGACTTATGGCGTATAATAGCTTGAATACTAGTAATCTCATATGATTAGTAATATTTATATATACTATATAAAAAACATATACTCCAATACCTCTATCTGATAGCATATGAAACACGAGCTTATTGTAATGAATAATTAATATTAAGGGAAAAAAGAGGTTGAGTTGAAAGTCAACATTTTCAAAGTAGTAGGATTCCAGGGTGTGTTGAAATTGACTTTGGTCCATAGTAGTATTGGGTGTGATTTGATCACTCGATAAAGCAAAGTTGAGTTTTCTCTACCAATCTCACTTATTTCCTTTAATTGGTCTCTTATGGATCCAAATCATATATTTATTTGTTGATTCAACTAATCCAATATGATGAGGGTAATTGCTAGAATACTGGTAAATAGGAATATAGATGGAGGAAAGGCCAATAATAACCTATATATAAAACTATTTCTACAATAGTTTTGACAAAAACGTGACCTCTGAAAACCATTGAATGACAATGTTCAAGTGTCATTTGGGCTTGATCAAGAGTAAGGTAATGAGAAAAAAATCCATCAAGGTTTTTCCTATAAAGGAATTGGCATTGTAAGATATACCAAACAACTTGTAAAAGTGTTTGATTGGATTTAGTATCCGTATCTAGTGGACAAAAACACAAATACATATTGGGTTCATACCATGATTGTGAGGGAAAATCTTATTCTCTAGTCATTTTTTGATAAGCAGTTAATTTTTCTACTTGATTTGGTTCAACTATGACTGAGGCATAATACTTACATAGTAGTTCAAGAAAACGTGTTCTCCTTATATTTTTTATTGGTCTAATGTCTAGGACATACTATTAGATGTTTTTGATCCAATTGAACCATTTTCTATGCAACTCGATTTGGTTCAAATTAATGACTAAGATAGATGTAGGCACAAAGAACTTAAATTTGTGGCCTTGGATGTAGTGTTGAAACAATTCTAAGGATTTATGCAATGATTAACCATGTATTTCAAGTTCAAAATAGTTTACTTTATGTGTTTCAAACCATGGCTTAAAAACACAATTGTCCTAAAATTTTATTTGTTGTGTTTTTACAATAAAATTGTAGGAATAATATCCTCTAATGAATTAGTGATTCCTTATGCAAGACAACCACGTTGTATGTTATGAGTCAAGAAAGTTGAAGGAACATGAGAAGAACTATGCTACTCATGACCTAGAGCTTGCAGCCATAGTACATGCTCTCAAGATGTGGAGGCATTACTTGATGGGCAGAAGATTTGAGCTGAGGACAGACCATTCCGGTCTGAAGTATTTGTTTGATCAACCTACTCTGAATGCTAGGAAAGCTAGATGGCTGGAGTTTTTATGTGAGTTTGATTTTGAAATCAAGCACACAAAAGGAAAAGAGAATAACGTAGCTGATGCACTTAGCAGGAAGGTGTAGGAGATGCATGTGGCATCTCTTAGTATTTTCCAATTGGAGTTGAGGCAGCAGATTGTTAACCATGTTGCTACGGATGAAATGTATGTGCAGGTTAAGGACAAATTGCAGCAGCAAAGTCTTGAGAAGAGGTATGAGGGATAGAAGCTGGAAGGAGATGGACTCCTTACTTATAAGAACATAGTCTACATTCTAAATGTAGCAGATTTGAGGAGAGTTGTTATGGACGAGATCCATCAAGTTCCATACTCTGGTCACCCAGGATACCGAAAGACAACTGCTACAGCCAGAAAGCAGTATTTCTGGCCAGGGATGAAAAAGGACATAGCTGAATACATTTCCAGGTGCATGAAATGTTAGCAAGTAAAGGTTGAGCATCAACACCCTAGAGGTTTGTTGCATCCTTTTCTAGTTCCAGAATGGAAATGGGAAGTTATTTCCATGGATTTTATTACAGGGTTACCAATGACTTGGAGAAAAAATGATTCTATCATGGTTGTGGTGGATAGGTTGACGAAGGCAGCCCATTTTATACCAGTGAAGTCTACGCATAAGACTGATGACATTGCAAACATCTTCATGAAGGAGATTTTCAAATTGCATGGATTTCCTAAGGCAATAGTCTCTGACAGAGATGTCAAGTTCACTTCCAATTTTTGGAAGGGGTTGTTCACAGATCTGGGTACAAAGCTAAACTTCAGCACTGCTTACCATCCTCAGACTGATGGGCAGACACAGAGAGTAAACCAAGTGTTGAATAGATGCTTCACATGTATGTGATGGACAAACCAACCAAGTGGGAAGATTATTTACACTTGGTAGAGTTTGCCTATAATAACGGAAAACAAGCATTCTTGGGAATGAGTCTGTATGAAGCTTTGCATGGCAAAAGGTGTAGGACACTAGTGACTCGGGATAATCTAGGGAACAGGGTAGTGCTTGGTCTAGAATTTCTCAAGGAAATGGAGCAATAGGTTGTAAAGATCAAGCAGAATTTGAAAGCAGCCCAGGACATGTAGAAAAGCTATGCTGATAAGCATAGGTGAACAGAGAGTTCAACATTGGGGATCATGTTTACCTTAAAGAGAGGGAAAAGAAGAGTTCCTTGAAGCCGGGAAGTTGTGCCAAGTTGTCCCCTAGATATTGTGGGTCGTTTGAAGTGCTTGAAAGAATAGGGCTAGTTGCATATAGACTTGCATTGCCTGCTAGCACTAGAGCTCATAATGTTTTTCATGTTTCTTTGCTTAAGAAATATATACATGACCCTAACCATGTGATAAACTAGGAAGTGATTCAGGTGGAACCCGAGGGAGAGTTTCGAATCAAGCCAATGCGCATCCTCAACAGGAAGGTCACCATGCTCCGGAATCGAGCCATAGGACAGGTAAAGGTGCAATGGGAGCAGTATGGTCCTGAAGAGGCTACATGGGAGATGGAGGATGCCATGCGATTGGCACATCCATTTTTTTTCAAGTCTGCGGAACATTGAGGTGATGCCAGTGTAGCATTTTGTTCAAATTTTGTAAGCACTGAGGACAGTGCTATTGAAGGGGGAGGGGAATGTAACACCCCGATTTTGACCTCATTGCATTATTGTATATGATGTAAATATTATATCGAATCATGACAAGGAGCTCAAGGCCAAGGCCCTGTCATTGATTGATGTTTGGTATGTAGGCAATCATGGTTGATGCCTATGGTTTATGTGCTAAGCCAAGCACTTTTGTAAACATCATGTAAATATGCAATATAATGAAAACCCATGGCCATATATGTCAATGCAACGAATAATGAGATGGGGGCATGATTTTCCTAAGGATAAGGGGTGGAAATGTTAACCTTGAACCTGTTTGGGGAAAAGGCATGTGTCATGGGGAGAACCCATCAGAACTGTCAACTACCCTCTTTCTTGTCTTTTCTTCCAAAACCATCTATTCTACTAGAAGGTGGTTGAGGTAGTTATTGCTTGGAAAGGAAGGGTATGGGAAATTTCGAATGGGGTAGAGAACCCAGTTCTGGAGTGTCGTGTTTTGCTTGCAGGGACAAGAAAACACCAGAACCATATGTCAGTTTGACCCCTACGTTCACATTGAGTTTCCTACTCTCACGTTTTTGAGAGCTACGAGACGTTCTGGCTCATCATCATTATTTTCATTCGATCATTGATTTATTTCCTACACTCCCCGGTCGTCATGTAGAAGCGGAGAACATAAGAGATTTCCTTCTATGTATGTATCCTTGGCGTTCTATGAGTATGTTTCCCTGGACATTGTGGTATTTGTTATGTTGCAGCGTTACCCTGGACTACAGAGCGTATGAGACCCTGATACTCATGTTTAGAGTAAGCCTGTGATGTAGAGTCTCCCTGTGGTTGTTGTGTTGTGAAACCTGGTTCAGGTCTTACTGTGTGTGAGAATTAGGAATGGGAGAGACGTAGAATGTGCTTGATAAACCTGGTGTGGAACCTCATAGTAAGATAAGAGTGGCTGGTGAACCTACCATGCACATCTTGAAGATCACTGGAAGGGAAGGTGTAGCCTGAGGGATTGTGGAACAGAGAAGGGGACACTTCCTTGTGTTGGGTGTGTAGGCAGAGGGGTATCCAGGCTAGATAGATCTTGTGAGGGTGTCCTTAGCTCTGTCGATGAGCTCACTAGCTTAGCATTTCTTCCTGCCCATTTTCTTAGAATCCTGATAAACCCAACTGGAAATATGGATTGGCTGGTGGCCTGTTAAATCCATCTATTGGCTTGGCTGTGTCTGTTGCACCTGACCTGGTAAGTAACCTTTGGCTAGACAATCTGATAAACCCAATTGCTAATGTTGGCTTGGCTAGGTAGCCTGATAAACCCAACAGTGAGATGGATTAGATGTGTACAGTCTATTAAACCCATCTGTTGGCTTGACTGGTCCCCAAGGTGAAAGTTGGCTTGACTGTGAACAGTTTGTGAAACCCAACTGTGAGATGGCTTGGCTGAGTGGCCTGTGAAACCCATCTCAGGGATGTTTTTCCCTTGCATCCTGTGAAGCCCAATTGTGTTGGCTTGACTGAGTTTGATTACATCCTTGGCTATGTATGAGTCTGCTAGTGTTCCCTTATCCCTGTAGGAAATCATGCCCAGCTCGGGGGTGGCAGTGTTGATGAGAGATTAAAAATCACACTGGCCTATGGTTGGGCGGAACATTGCAGCGACATAGCTGGTTGCGGGACAAGATTTCTTCAAGATAAGTGTTCTTGTACACATAATTCTTTGTAACTATAATGCTTGCATTGTATTTGCTGATGGAATGTGATGAACATGTTTCTATGTTGAGTTATGCTTTGTTTCCTGAATAACTGCAATTACAGGCATTTATGTATTTTTTTCCTTCAATGCATTTTATTAAGTTGCAAGGTAGATTGGCCAGTTTGGTAATGGCCTAGATGATCAGATCGATCCAAGAATTCAGCTGAAAAGTTGAGTTTTCTGCTAGAAATCCTCATTTGTGCAGTTTACGGGATTAAGGATTTTGCGGGATGCAGGATGCGGAACATCGTTTCAATTACTGTAGCTTCCACAGGTTTTCCTTTTGCAACTTTCCTTCTGCAACTTGTGAGATGCATGATGCAGAACGTCGTTTTGCATATTTTGAGTTCCGTGGATTTTCCTTCCGCAACTTACGGGACGTGGGATGCAGAATGTGGGATTGCGGTGTTGCGATTTCCATATTTCCAATCCTACAAGTTAAGTTTTCCTCACCGTCGATCTTCATAGGACAATTCTCCGCCTTTGATATGTTTCAAATGCGGGGTGCGGGTTGCGGAAAGTGTTATGGCAATAGGTTTGTAACTTTCGACCCCACATCTTAGGCTTTCTACATCGTTGATTTTTGCGGGTGAATTGTGAACTGTTGATTTAGTTCTACCTGTGAGATCACTTGTGATCGTTGATTTCTGTCATGTTTTCTCTCCGTCGTTCGATCTCCTCTGATACCCTTCCTTGCAGATCATTGGATTGATCTATTGAAGGCGGAAGGGAGCGTGACAGTGTTGGAAATTTTGATATGTGGTTCACGGCCATGCCCTATATTTGATGAATAGTGAAGGTTCTCGATGAAATTTTTAATTCACATGATAATGGGGCATGGGTACGTGACAGAACACAATCAGAGATACTTGAACTTTAAAAAATTTGGTAATCAATCATTGTATATATGAATCTCATAAAACAAATCAGCCACATAAATCATTCAACCATAAGAGACAAAATATACCCTGGAAAAACCCTTCAAATACAGAGGATGAAAAACCTAATAATTTTTTCAGTATGATAGATGGATTTGTAGAGAATGGTTTACAATAGATCAACAGATTTCCTGGTAATAGATATCACCTTAGTAGTAGAGAAGAGAGATCCAATACAACACTGAAATGAGCTTTCCGAATGCGCAACACTTTAATAACAAGTCAAAACACCTAATATGAAGAACGTAGTGAATGGAGTCACATGAATGATCGTGGGAGCGTTTACATAGAAAATAGACAAGGAGGGGAATCAACTAAGAGCATTAAACTCCCTCCATACAAACATTAGCACCCTCCTTACACTAGTGCCAAGTTGGCACCTATGATTCTCCACCATGCACAAGATACGCACCCTTCTTTCAATAATTAACTTGAACTAAACTCGACCTTCAACTGAATGCATGATCAGAAAGTTAGGAGGCTAACTGAAAGTCATAATGATTCTCTCCTAGTGTCATCCATGCAAATCACTTAATTTACTATTTTTATCTCTGCATGGATCTCAAAGATATTTCTTATTCACAGATACACTCTTTATTTACAACTGAGTCTTTACTTAAGCCTTTACAATTTGAGTTCACTGGAGACATGCATGTGAAATTCAAATCCTTTCTCTTTCTCTATGCTTATCTCTTTATCATTTATCATGTTTTGCATTGCTAACCTGTGTATTAATTATTTATCCATCTTATCATATCATACTCGGAATAATTATCACAAACTAATGATCATATCATATCACCATGTGTCATATAGTTATATTCTAAAGTAATTCACTCTAGGGGTAGCTAATTCCTAAAGGAGACTTATAGCACTCAGTGACCATGACTAGTAATACATCTCATAGTTTAACCACTTTACCAAGTAAAGCATGCCACCTCAACAAATGAGGATATTGATAGGACTTGATATTACTCACAAGCATAACTTGATATTACTCTCAAGTTCAACTTGATATTACTCACAAGTTTACATAATTTATATTACTCATAGGTCTATAGTCTTGATATTACTCACAAGACTACTGTCTTGAAATTACTCACAAGATTGTAAAATACAACATCGCCACCTCAAGCATATGAGGATATATAGGAATTGATATTACTCACAAGTTTGACATGATATTACTCACAAGTCCATAGAATGACTCATGATGTTGTACAATCACACCCTCTCTCAGCAAGGGAGACATTCTCTGCCATACCAAGCTTATCTCAAAAGTATTTGAACTTTGTCACAAACAACATATTTCTAAACACATATGCAATCTTCTCATCAGTATCTATGTGTTGAATTTTTACTGTACGTTTCTGTACCATGTCTCAAATGAAGTGATACTTCATTTCTATATGTTTCAACTTATCATGAAACATTGGATTTTTGAAAATCTTCATACAGCTCTGGTTGTCATGCCTGATCACTGTAGGATCAATATTTTCATAGAACAATCCTCTAAGAAACTTTCTCTGTGACACTGCTTATCTGCAAGCAGTACTAACAACAATGTACTCAGCCTCTATGGTACTCTGGGAAATTAAGCCTTGCTTTATGCTATACCAAGAAATCATAGCAGAACCCAAGATGAAACATTACCTGGAAGTGTTCTTCTGATCAATAATGATTCTACCCCAATCGGAGTCAGTATAACCAAGTAATAATACCCCTCCACTAGAGGCATACCTAAGTCCATAAGAAACCATACCGCGGAGGTACCTCAAAACATGCTTACCTGCAACCCAGTGTCTATGTCTAAGATCAGACATAAACTGACTCAAAATGATGACTACATAAAAAATATATGGACTCAAGTGTAGCAGGTACATTAATGAGCCAATCAACTATCTATATAATATGGGGTCAAGTGGATCCGATCCAGTCTTAGTCTCATAAAGTTTTCTCAAATGGGAAACCATCAGAGTACTCATGAATTTACAATCCATCATTGCGAATTTGCAGAATATGTCCACAATGTAATTCCCTTGATATAGAAATATCTCATCATTTCTCTGCCAAATCTCAATTCCTAAAAAGTAGTGCATCAGACCTAAGGCTTTCAACTCAAACTATGAGGTCAACTCCCTCTTACACTCAACAATCAATATTTCTTCTCCAGTGAGGAATAGATCATCAACATACATAACTAGTATCAAGGGTTGGTTCTCCACTACTTTGAAGTACAAATTTGGATCTACTTCACTCTTCAAGAAACCCAATTTCTGAAGATACCTGTCTATTTTGGAATACTAAGCTCGGGGAGCCTGCTTAAGTCCATACAAGGCTTTTCTCAACTTGCACACATGGTACTCCTTCCCATGAATCACAAATCTCTTAGGATGCTCAATATAAACCTCTTCCTCAACTTCACCATTAGGAAGGAACTCTTCACATCCATTTGGTGAATATTCTAGCCTAATACTGATGCAAGTGAAATCACTAATCTAATTGTGGTATACCTGACCATAGGAGAAAATGTCTCCTCATAATCAATTCCCTCTTTCTGAGAGAAACATCCGAAAAAAAAATTGGGTTTGTATTTATCCACATGGCCATCTGCATCATGCTTTATCTTGTAAAGCCACCTAGAAGTAACAACTGACATCTTCTCAGGTTTGGGAACAAATTTCCAAACATAATTCTTTAGTATCGATTGATATTCCTCTGTCATAGCATCTTTCCATACTTGTTGCTCTGCAACTTCTTCATATGATGAAGGCTCTGAGTCATTGATGTCACTCATTAGTGCAACATATCATGAATACCTATCAAGTTTCTTTCTCTCTCTGTAATATCCCAATGGTGCTCCATGCTTCTCAACATCTCTTAGCACATCTCTACACCATGTTGACCTCCTCTTGGAAGGAGGTTCATCAACCAATTCAATTGGTTCATCAATGACATGTAACTCTAAATGCTCGGCTAGATTTTCCCTATGAGCATAAGAAGGGGAAGAATCATCATTAGGATCCTATGATATAGGAGTCTCATGCTCCTCAGTCTCTTTATCACATTCAATCTCTTTCAATCTCTTGAAGGTAACTTCCTCATGAGATACATCTTGATTAACCTCAATATATCTCTCACCGGGTACATATATTATGAATGCTTTGGAGGTCTCAATATAGCTCACAAAATTTCCATTCTTTCCTGAAGGTTTCATCTTGGTTCTCTTTTAATTTTGTATGTGAATATATACTGGACACCCAAAAATACTCAGGTGAGAAATGTCTGGATTCTCACTAGTGAACACCTCTTCATGTGTTTTCTCTTCTAGCATGGCATGCATACTTTTGTTCTAAATGTACATTGTTGTACTATTAGCTTCTGACCATAAAGAAGCATATATATCATGATCTTGTAACATGGATTTTCCATCCTCACAGGCATCTCTATTATTTCTCTCTGTAACCCCATTTTGTCGGTGGTTGTATGGAATTGTTAGTTGTCAACAAATCCATGCATCACTACAAAACTCATTAAAAGCATTGGAATCAAATTCTCCACCATAATCATACCTTAAAGAACATATGTTCCTACTTGTGTGGTTCTCTTCTAAGGCTTTATACTCCTGAAACTTACTAAAAGTTTCACTCTTAGCTTTCATAAAATAAATCCAAGCCTTACGAGAGAAGTCATCAATGAACAATACATAGTAGAGATATCCACTTAGGGAAGGGGATGACATGGGACCACATACATATGAGTGCACTAAATCTAAAATCCATTTAGATCTTGTATGGATTATAGAAAAATTCTTTTTAACATTCTTTCCCAGTGCACGACCCTAACATACAATATCATGTAAAAAATCAAAACTAAGCATACCTTTCACCATTCGTTGTAAACCAAGTAGTGTTATGAAGTGTAGGTGACCAAACCTCCCATGCCAAATCTCGCATGGGTTGATAGTATGATGTATCATGGCTGAAATATACTTTCTTGGGGCATTGCAGAGTCCTCTCCTTCTCAAACTCCAATAACAAAAACAATATCAATGCTTAGGTTCTTCGACCATAAGTACACTTGATTCTCCATGAAGATAACTTGGAAGCCCTTATCTTTGAGAACCAAAAATGAAAGTAGGTTCTTCTTCAATCTTAGGATATAAAGAATTTCCTCCACATGTAACACATCTTTTGAAATCAACTGGAAGTATGTAGATCCAACTCCTTAGATTGAATAGGTTGGTTTGTCCCCTAACTCTACCATACATGCAAACTTCTTCTCCTTTAGGTTGGAGATTGTGCCCCTGTATCCTGACATGTGATTGGATGCACCATTGTCAATCATCCATGTATCTTCACCAGTGATGATAGATCTGGACAAATACGAGACAAGGTAATACTCCCTCCTTGTCTCCTTCTCCTCGGGTGCATTCTTTTGGGAGGTTTCTTCTACGGTGGCATAAGCATGAAACCTTCCTTCTTTCCTTTTATTTTCATTGCACTATCTTGTAAAGTGGCCCTTCCTCCCACAATTCAAGCACTTTATCCTTTGATTTGTTGAAGTATTTGGTGAACTCTTTCTTCTTTTCATGGAAGAACTTCTTGGGAGCGAATGGCTTCCTCCCTTTCTTCATTCTTGTTGTGGGGGAAAGATTCTCCTATTTAGTGCACACAACCTTGATTTGGATGCAACCCTCTTCTTGAGAGTCAATCATGCCATAGTATTTTGAAGTTGGTTTTCTCTTCTTGGTCGTTTACTACAGCCAATAATGTCTCCCATGAGGAAGGGAGACCATCAATGACGGTTTGAAGAAGGTCATTTTCATCCATCACCACACCAATGCTTGCAAGCTGATCTTTCACTTGTGAAATATTTGTGAAGAAGGATGCTATGGTCTCATCATTTTCCATCTTTAGGTTGCACAACTTGTTCTTCAAAGACCTCTTTTGAGTAGGGGCCTTATTCTCATAAAGGTTTGATATTGTTTCAAAACACTCCTTTGTAGTCGTCAATGGAGTGATCATGGATATGAGAATGTCCTTCAGTGAGTCATATATGATCGTCTTTTCCTTTACTTGATTCTTCTTGTACTTGACTCACCCTGCATTAGTGGTAGGCTCCTCTACCCTAGAGGTCACGAATGTATCAAGATCAGGCTCCTCAAGAATGTTCAACACTCTTTCCTTCCATGTGTTGAAGGCGAAAGTGCCTTCAATTCGGTCTTCTGGTCGGACAAAGACAACCATTGTGTGATCAAAGACATACGTCTAAGCAACTAGATAATAGTGAGACTAAGGATGAGAATAAATTGTTTGTTTCCTTTGAGGATAAGGACATGCATGAAAGGAAAGACAAATTCAAAAGTTGCATTTAAAGCAGAAAGCAAAGAAGCAGACAAGCACTGTGACAAGGAAGAAAAAGAAAGAAATTCAAGTAGCATTTAAATAAGAGGTGCAAGATGAGTCCTTGCTTTGACATTTCATATTTGGACATCTGAATTTTGGTGGGATGAAGCTACTACACCTCAAGAATATGGTGAAAGGATTTCCATTGATCCAAAAAACCGAGAGAGTTTGTGAAGGCTACATTTTTGGCAAGCAACATAGAGAGACTTTTCGAGTCAAAAAGTCATATAGAGAATGCAAACCACTTGAAATTGTGCACTCTGATATTTGTGGCCCAATGCAAACACCATCCATAGGAGGCTGCAATTATTTTCTTACTTTTATTGATGACTTCACAAGCAAAACATGGGTGTATTTTCTAAAACATAAATCTGATGCATTTTGGTTGTTTTCAACAATTCAAGGCACTCATGGAGAAGCAAAATGGATATAGCATAAAAATATTAAGGATAGACAGAGGAGGTGAATATGTTTCAAATTATTTCCTAAATTTTTGTAAGACCCATAGCATACACAAGCAATTCACTGGGTGATATATACCTCAGTAGAAGAGTGTTGCAGAGAGAAAGAAAAAACCATTACGGAGATGGCATGCAACATGATGGAAACCAAGCATTTTCCAAATGAATATTGGGCTGAGGCAGTGACACCTTCTATATATATTATGAACCGGTGTCTGGCAAAGAGCGTGAAGAACGAAGTCCCTCAATAAGCATGGACATGTATGAATCACAATGTTTCTCATTTAATTTTTTTTGGTTGTGTCACATATGCTCATGCTTTGGATGAGCTGAGAAGGAAATTAGACAATAAGGGATAGAAATTCATTTTTGTTGGTTATTCAGAAGACACAAAATCATATAAGTTGTATGAACCTATTGCAAGGAAAGTAATTATTAGCCGTGATGTTCAATTTGTTGAGAATGAAGCATGGGATAGAATCGTCAAGAAGAATGTCAAGATTGTGTCGGCTACCAAGCATGATTATATGACAAAGGAAGTGGTTCAAACACCACATGTAAGCAAAAACTATGCAACCCTATCGACTCCAAGAACACCGCGACATGTTTCAGCACAAGGAACTTCGACACAAGTCCCAGCTCAAGCTACATCGACAATTACACCAAGAGATCAACAAACTCCATTATGTGGTTCGACGAGGTCGACACCTAAAAATCCAATAAAGACTAGAAGTCTGCATGAAATATATAATGTTGGTACACCAAACTCATTCTTTGTTTTTGCATTGTTTTCTAAAATAGATGATCCTGTAACATTTGAGGAAGTTGTTGAACAAGAAGTATGGGCACAAGCCATGGATGAAAAGATAGAATGCATTCAGAAGAACCAAACATGCGAGCTGAAAGATGTAACAAAAGATAACGATGTAATTAGCGTCAAATGAATTTACAAGACTAATAAGATGTTGATGGAAATGTGTAGAAGCACAAGGAAATATTGGTGAGAAGAGAGTTCACACAAAATATTGACATAGACTTCAATGAGTCTTTTTCACATGTCACACGCATGGACTCAGTCATAACAGTTTTGGCCATTGGTACACAAAACAAATGGGATGTTTATCGAATGGATGTTAAATCTGCATTTTTTAATGGCTATCTGGAGGAGGAAGTGTATGTGGAACAACCATAAGGATATGAAGTTATAGGACAAGAACACAAAGTATATAGGTTGAAGAAGGCACTATATGGTTTGAAGCAAGCTCCTAGAACTTGGTACAGTCGCATTGATTCCTATCTCACCTAGAATGGATTCCAAAGGAGTCAAAGTCAACCAATGTTGTACATCAAAGTTAATGAGCAAGGTAACATGTTAGTTGTTTGCGTGTATGTAGATGATTTAATATTTACTAGTGATTTTTGCTTAAAGGATTTTAGAACAAACATGGAAAGTGGATTTGAAATGACTCATTTGGGGCTTATGAAGTATTTTCTGGGCATTGAAGTCCAGCAACCTGAAAGTGGTATTCACGGTCCAAGTATGCAAACATAGTTTTGAAAATATTTAATATGGCTAATTGCAGGGAAGCCCCAACACCGATGATAATAGGATTAAAATTGAACAAGGATGATGATGGATCAAATGTAGATCCTACGTTGTTTAAGAGGTTGGTTGATAGCCTTATGTATTTAATTGCGATAAGGCCAGACATCATATATGGAGTAAGTATGATCTCAATATTCATGGAGTCACCAAAAGACTCTCATTGGAAAGCGGGTAAGAGAATTTCGAGGTATGTAAGTGGCACAAAGGACCTTGGCATTATGTATTCAACCTCAAAAAATTTTAAACTCATTGGATGCAGTGACAATGACAATGGAGGGAACATAGTTGACAGGAAAAGCACATTTGGGTACACATTTAATTTTGATACAGGTGTTGTGTCGCAGGCTTCAAAGAAACAACTCATTGCGACTCTATCTTTAGCAAAAGTAGAGTATGTTGTAGCTACAAGCGTTGCATGTCAAGTTGTTTGGATGCAGAACTAGCAAGAACCAACAACCATTTACTGTGACAACACTTTATCCATAACATTGTCGACAAATCATGTGTTCCACAATATATCCAAGCACATAGACACAAGTTATCATTTCATAAGAGAATTGGTAAATAATAAAGAAATTTGCTTATATTTTTGCAGGTTTGAAGATCAGTTGGTAGACATCTTTACAACACCATTGGCAAGGGACACGTTCCAGTATCTACGAACTTATTAGGAGTAACAAGTTCTGCTTAGTATTATGGAGTTCATGTTTCACCATATTTAAGAAGTTGAATAGTATTTATGAAAGTCAAGTTCTTAGGAAAAATTAATTACACTCTTTAGTTTTAGTGGGTAGCTTCCAAGAGAATCAAAAATTTAGTCTTTGTATATGTAAAGAAAAAGAATGGAAAAAATGTCTTTGGAAGAAAAACAGATTAAGAGAGAAAGGAGGAGAAGAAAAAATGTAAGAATAGTTAAAGATATATCAAGCTCGTGGTTTTGGAATGTGTTGAGAGCCCAAGCAAAGGTGAAACATCCAAGTAAATTTCCAATTATGTAAATAGGGTGGTAGTCCTCTTATTATGTGGCTATAATATATAAACCTATAGTTTTATGATTGAATGCATGTTTTATTTATGCCCCACATCTTCTCCTCAATTGCTTGTGTGAATTTGGTTTTCATTTGTGGTTTGTAAAAGAAATCAAGAATCCACAAATATGTCATCTAGTAAAATTTTAAGTTTTAACTTCATATTGCTCCACACAAGTCTTATTTAATATTTTGGTTACATGATATTGTGAGCTTGTAGTAATAAAGTTGTGTTGAAATTTATTCTAAGTTACATAGTGGCGAAAATTGTTTTTCATGTTATAAGTTAATAAACAAACTCTCGCAAAAACTACACATTGCCATACCATTAAGTACAACTTATTACATAAGCTATTTTTTATTTAATTACATTTGGCAAATGGTAAAAATGAAAAGTGTCCCTCCTCTAATAAAAATTCTTAAATAAAAACTGATTAATAACACAAGTATTAAAATGAAAAGTATGCATACTTAGGACATGATAAGGTGTCCCTACTTCGAATCAAACTAATGCAACAGTTTACAAAAAATAATAACTATTACATACACTATGGAGGTCTTGAGCAATTATCTCAATAATACTGAGGTTACATCAATAACACCGAGGACACATATAGTTCACGAAGAGAAAGCTCTGCAAAACCTACCGCAACCGAATGACAATATAGTATCTTAGTCATACTCTAAAGATAGTGTAAACTATCCTTATAATCTATAGTCAATCTCCAAGCGGCACGGGCTCAATAAGTGCTTTGAATATTTGGTCCTTTGTCTCCTTGTCAGCTGTGTTAAAGCCGTCCCTATATTTAGTGAGAAGCTGGACAGCTCGTATAAAATTGAAAATGTATTTCTTGCAGCACAGCGGCACACTGTCAGCTTGCTTCATAAACTCCAAATTCAATTCCTTCAGGGAAAGATCGAGGATGCCACTCAAATGATTCAGAGCATCTTCCGCACTACATTCAGGATTGTCTTTCATATAACATTCTATAACGGAAGCTGCAGCTACATCTCCGCCTAATTCCTTCTCTGCCTTCACAGTGGAAAAACAAAATTTAGTAGTGTAATTAATGTGATATTAATTCAGTGTTTTTAAAACAAATATTAATTTCAGTACCAAATTATACCTTGAAATCTCGTATGTCATCAGCGAGTCTCATAGTCAGTTCTACAAGATGGTGGATCTTGGATGGAGAGTATATTTGCTCCAAAATGTTGTCTGATAAAGGTTGTCCCATCAACAAATGCGGAATTAAATTTAGGATACACAACCCTGAGCTAGTTCTACCATTAACTATGTACTCATTAAACGTGGGGATATGCCGAGTTACTATCCATCTTGCCTCTTGCAGATTGGACTCGACGAATCTCTCCCACTAAACAAAACAAGCAACTGGCCGTCAGTTAAGAATATTTATAAAAACGATTTCAATGGAAAAAAAGGGCAAATAATCGACATTAACAAAATGTTCTTCATAATTAACAGTACATACTGCATTTTTCCGTATGTAGGCTGCCATATCCCGCCTTTGCTCTTTCACAACTTCAGCAATCACTTCATTCGATGTCTTGAAGAAGATCTCCAACGCAATTTTCATGTAGTCGGGAAGGTTGTCTATCAACGAAAGATCCCATCTGAAAACGGCATAAATAAACAGTTCTAAGCACCAAAAAAATTAATTAGAGGGCAGTGCATTTGGACGTTAACAAAGATCCATGTGACCAGTATAACACAATGTTGCTTGGGCATGATATGATCTGGAATATTTATTCTTATAGTGTTCACATGGTATCAGACCAAATTTAATAGCAATAAGAAAACGAAACATAAGCAAATTAATAACCAGAGCACATAGAACAACAAGCAAATTAATAACCAGAGCACATAGAACAGTCTGCATATTTCATCAAATACTTGATTTATATTATTGATTATTACCTAATTTATATTGATGATGATGGTTAATGTGGAGTGAGACCAAATTTTAGTTTATCTGACCTAAAAAACTTATTCTTTAGTTTGTTTTAAAATTATATTTTTATGGTCAAAGAGTTTGTAAAGAAGCCTCTCAGGTCACTATAATTTGACATGTTAAAAGGCTATGAAGGTCCTAATTGATTATGAAACTGAGATCTAATGTAGGTGTATGCAGGGCACTCTAAGAGGAAGTGATTTTCATCCTCAATGTTCATATTGTCACATAAATGACAGATCCCTTTCCATAACTACAAAACAAATAATCCCCATTTTTCTATCAATACACTTCACTTATATCTTAAAAGTATTTATGATTCGAATTTACCGTCTGACTGCCTCTGTAAAAATGTTGAGTTCATCCAGAGTTCCGTGAGTATCATAGAGGTCATCGATAATAGTCATCACTGTACAAAGTTTTGTAAAGGCAATTCTGCTGGAAGAAAACTCTGGCTCGAATGTGCCTATAACGACCATAAAGTACAGTTCCACGTGACGCTTCCGATAGCAATTCAACCGCACTATTCCGGAGTCTCTCAACCAGCTGAATAATACTGCAGAATTAGGCAATCTGTAACTCTTCATAACGTAATATAACCTCGGAATTATATTGAGACCCACCTGGAGATAAGCTGTATTTCGGTCTGATGTGTGTTTTGGAGAATATTGAAGTCCAATTTCGCCAGCTCTAAAATGTTTCGGTTAATATCAGACCTTTGAAAAAAAAAGACAAAGATTAGCATATGTATAATAATTATGGAATCTGGCGATTAAGTGAAATATAATATTGAGAAAATGAGAAAATGAATACTTAAGCCATGAACCGTCTTGCCCATATATTTCGATATAGCTCCTTGCTTCCAATCTGGGCAGACTGCAATGCCAAGGAAACTCCAATGCATACATCACCTAAATTGAGGGTGTTTGAAACAAAGCAAGTTTGGTTAATGTGCAAAATATGTCTATGGAATATTATAATGAATATATAATTGTGTAGAAAAGCTAAGTGTATTTATTTTTAGAGGTGTTATACTCATAGAACCCTAATTATATACTCATTTTTTATTGTTTATAATGAATATATAATTGTGTAGAAAAGCTAAGTGTATTTATTTTGAGAGGTGTTATACTCATAGAACCCTAATTATATACTCATTTTTTATTGTTTACCTTTTTCAAAAGGCTTTGATCAATGTCGATCACATCTCGTCCTAAAAGTTCCCTCAAATAATCTGTTGAAAATGCCTTTGCCTCATCCATCACTTTTTCTCCGGGAAATGAAATGTTAGAGACTTGAAACAATGACAACATGCTTCTCACTTGTTTATCATTTTCTTCTTCAAGTTCATCACCAGTGGAATTGCAGAAAAACCTTCCGTTTTCATCTTTGAAATTCTCCAAAACATCTAGGCATTATAAATTATTTTCTTTTATTAAAAAAGTGGATAAAAATCATTTAAAATGCAAATGATTAATTAAGATATATAAAATGTAAACTCATGTTTTTTATAAAACCTTTTTTAACTTCCAAATTCTTCAAAGAACCTATTCATAGAAGATTCATTAATTAAGAAGTAACTTGACTACTGCAACCACCTGAGGATACGTTATATTGATGGAGTCGGAGAGCGCGAAATCCCAAAGCTGTGGCGTTCAGATCTTTGACGAGGGAATCTTTTGATCCCACTCCGATGCCTCTTTCGTTCCAACATCTTCTCAACCGTAATGAAGACAGACAGAAAAATGTAATCATATATATATATATAATCTCTCGAAATGACGAAACTATATCTGAGAAAAAATAAATTCCAATGACTTTGTGTATATAAATGGCTAATTACCTGTGAATGTAATCCAGAGCTACTTTGATTTCATGTTGAAAATGTCGATCAATTCCTAAACATTCAAAAGTGTCAACCATCTGAAGGCGTTTGATTAAATCATCATTGCAGTTTATATATTCTAATTCCATGCAGTAACACGAAAGAGAATGTTTGATCTCTTGGATAAGCCTTTCAGCGAGTTCACGATATGCAGGTTCCTGAATACGGTGCAATGCAATACGATTAGTAACCATAAACAATACAATACAATTAGTAAAAATAATCAGAAAACGAAATACAAAGAAGCAATAGACGAGGTGATGTGAAGTACAGTACCCCATAAGGCGAGCGTATAGATTGTATGAGACCGTCGCCCCACAGATTTCCATGATGATGAGAGACAATGAAATTATTACATTCGTTCTTCAAATTGGTAGATGGAGACACGGATTTGGAAATCTGAGCCATAACGACAATTCTAATTCAGTTTCTTCGATTGTGATGTAAAACCTATTGCTGCTTGCTTCTTTATATAGGGCCGACGATCGCTGGTTTAGATAGACTTTTTTAATGTAATTTATGTTCAATATTGAAGAAGAGAATGCAAGAAACCTGGAAGCACGTTTTCCGTTTCAGCTATCGATGTCGTACGTATGCAGTCGGAAGGAATTTAAGAGGAACAAGGCCATTAGTGTGAAAACGCAATTCACAGGATAAGCATTAATGTGGGAACGAAATTCCAGGAGCTAAAAACTCGGAGCTAAGTATTAAGGAAAGTAAAATATGATTGGCAAACCCTTCAACACTCACTCAAACATGTCGACTCTGAAATTATTAAACGTGGAAGATGGATATTAATGCGCGAAAAGTTTGGTGTAAAACCTAAATTTCACGCTTCTTGATAGAGCGAACAAGTAGGAAAAAATAAATTAAATTAAATATCATAATGACAAAACCTTCGGACAATTCCAGCCATCCAGAGCTCTCAACTAATATATTTTGTTTTTCTGACATCTCTCTCTACATATAATGCTCATGTGCTGTGCTGTTCTGAAATGTCTTTGCAAGTTTGACATAGATTTAGTAGGAATTTTAAAAATCTAAGTTTTAGATCTAAAAACTCCAAAAAAATATTTAAATGTTAAATTTATTTATCCCATTGATATTAAAACATAATTAAGAATAATTACATTCTTATTTTGAAAAAAATAAAAATAAACTGATCAAATTTTCATCTCCTTTTTAAAATACACAATTTATTATTGAATTATATGTGTATGTCGGTGTGAGTTCAGTGATAGTGAACGATATCAACCCTACTGCAAAGCATTAATTATATATATAATGCTCATGTGCTGTGCTGTTCTACAGCAGGTCTTTGCAAGTTTGACATAGTTTTTTTTTAAGATAATATGTGTATTTTATGATGATATAATTTTGATAAGATTTAGTAGGCATTTTAAAAATCTAAGTTTTAGATGTAAAAACTCCAATGTTAAATTTATTTATCCCATTGCTATTAAAACATAATTACATTTTTATTTTGAAAAAAATAAAAATAAACTGATCAAATTTTCATCTCCTTCTTAAAATACACAGAATTATGTGTATGTCGGTGTGAGCTCAGTGATAGTGAACGACATCAACCCTACTGCAAAGCATTAATAAATTATTGAATTATCTGTATCTATTGGGACCGGGTGAGTTAAGTCTACTCTGCATCATTAAATATTGTATATGTACAATGATGTGTACTCTGTTACATCTATGTTATTTCAAATCCAAACGCCATGTGGATAGTGCTCGCAGGCTTTAAGAAAAACATGCGATTATTGATGTCATCGACAGTAGTCCTCGATGACGCGTGAATGATAGTCGTCATTCCTATAAGAAAAACATGCAATTATTGATGTCATCAATAGTCGTCGTCAATGACGCGTGAATGATAGTCGTCATTGATGGATACCATTCAAAACGTTAACGTCAGAACGAGGGAACCTTCGCCGTCGAGTTTAAGTAGCAGAGCAACGCGTGAGATAGTGGTTCAGAGAAAAGGATGGAAGCAGCCTTTCTGAGATCCATGTATGCCATGAGCACTAGC
Organism: Pseudotsuga menziesii; assembly: GCA_001517045.1. Lineage (NCBI taxonomy): Eukaryota > Viridiplantae > Streptophyta > Pinopsida > Pinales > Pinaceae > Pseudotsuga > Pseudotsuga menziesii. Next base: position 35,448 of record LPNX011087128.1, on the reverse strand, counting down.
GTTAGCTCGTTCGTTCTCAGAAGCGCCGCCTCGGTAGCAAACGCAATCTATGAAGTTGTAAGGCGGTGGTTGCTGTGGACAATAGCGCTTGGTCCAATTCCTAATCACGTGGCCATTATCATGGACGGCAGCCGAAGATACGCAGCCCGCTATCAGATGAGGAGCGGCCATGAATTCGGGTTCGACACGCTCGTGCAAACCTTGCCGTTTTGGTATGACTTGGGCGTCAAGTGCGTTAGCGTGTACGCGTTCAGCATTGATAATTTCAAGCGCTCTGATGAAGAAGTGACAACGCTGATGAATGTGCTGCAGGAGAAGTTCCTGGAGCTGATAGCGGAGGGGAGTGTAGTCAGCAAATATGGAGTTCGACTGCAGATACTTGGAGAATTGAGTCTTCTTCCAGAGCGCGTGAGGAGAGCTGCAGAGGAAGCCATGGTTGCCACCAGAGACAACGAAAAAGCAGTTCTTAATATTTTCGCTCCTTACACTTCCACCCGGGAAATCGTCAGAGCCGTGGAAAACGTGTGCTATGAAGTTATAGTTACCCAGAGCCACAGGAAGCTTCGAGAAGAAATTGATAGTCTTGAATCGTCAATAATTACAGCAGAGGAGATTGAGCGTCATCTGTACACAGCAAATTGCGGAGAACCCGAACTGTTAATGAGGACGTCTGGGGAGACACGGCTGAGTAACTTCCTGTTGTGGCAGTCGTCTTTTGCGTTCCTGTACGTGACACCCGTTCTGTGGCCTGAGTTTACCTTCAGACATTTGTTGATGGCCATTCTGCGATATCAGAAAGCGTATTCTTATCTCCACCGAAAGAAAAAAACAGCTAAGCTGCTTTCTTAAACGAATTCAAACTAATTAACTAAGCGCCTCACACAGTCACATAGTTTACTTGTCCCACTCACACGTTAAGTAGAAATATAACTATCATGCTCATCAAAGATGCGGTTTGGTGAATTGTTCCTCTAGGTATTGCTTTAATTGACAATGTAGGTAGGTTAAATCTTAATAAATAAACTAGCAGTGCTATTCTATTTATCTATCTTCGATCTCTTGCAATGTAATATTTCAAACTTTCAAGTTCTCCGTGTGATATGGATTATCTCACCCGTACCATCCGCTTCTATGTATATTTCTAANTAAAATTTGCAAGTAGAAATGGTTTTATATATATATATATATATATATATATATATATATATATAACACGTTGCAAAGCAATGGTTCGTTTTGGAAGAATAATATATTTGGCTGTTTTGGATTTTATTAAGAAGGGTTACATTCTTCTTATCAAATCAAAAATAATATCTGCAAGGTTGAGTCTTGGTTATTGTAACCTAAAAAATGATAATTATAATAAAAGACATTAAATAGGTAATAATGGGTAGATAAGTATTAAAAAAAAAAGACATTAAATAGGTAATAATGGGTAGATAAGTATTAAAAAAAAAGAATTATTATAAGTCAAGAAATTAAGAAGTCCTAGCAGGTTCTTCAATTGGCTTTCCAACAATATGACTTGTTCAAATGGTTTAACATAATAATCTAATCTTTGGAGTCATAACTATATATAAATAAATAGACATCTACATACACATGTAGATATAAAAGGTAATCTTAAGAAGGTTTTGTCCATAGGCTCGCGTGGCCAATGGGGCTAACTTAATTTTACGGCTTACTTTACCCAATCCTCTAGACTCGGACCACCTTACCTTTTGTTAACTTATTAAGTTTTCATATGCCTTTCTCTCATTAGATAATCATCCTCCTCTCAATTTTATATTTCACTTCATTAACTTAATTTTAGGGCCTAGTCTATCCAATGCTCTATGCTTTAGACTCTCATTTCTCCTTTTGTTAAACTACAAAAATGGAAAGACCCATTTAGGCCTTGGAGATGATTTTTGTCATTTACACTATATTCAATTTGAATTTTTATCAAGGACTAGAATAGCTACGACTCAACAATGAACCATGGAACACAACTTTATCCTGATCTTGGTTGTCATTTTCACACTATCTAATTGGAATGTTATTTTTGTTTCACTATATGTTGGATGGAAGGCTCTTTGCTACAATCTGAAATTTGCCAAATTGGTAGGATTCAAGTGAAATCATACATCACCCATCTACAGGATATACCAAACGGACTTACAGGTTAGATATTGAATTTGGTGGATACATAATTTCCCCTACTATGACACCACAATCAATTAAAATTCATAAGCCTAGAATGTATACCTTGTATCTTATAATTATTGGACCGAACCTCAAGGGGTTGTTGTAACTTGTTGGATATAAAGACTATTCAAGTTACTACATTTTTGAACTTTAGAGGGGGTTGTCTTATGCCCCCAAAGGTGACTTTTGGCATGGTTTTGGAATTAGAGGTGATTTTGACAAAACCTACCCCAAAAGCATCGACGCTAAAAGTTTGGGCTTTTATGGGTGGTTTTAGAATAGATATAAGCCACCTCCAAAGGTGAAATTTGGGGGTGGTTATAAAACCCCCTTGTAGATACCCTAAGGGGGTAGTTTTGATCCCCCCCTCCCTCTTAAAGCCCCTCTAACAAACCAATGAGGAAGGTTTTGGATCCCCCTCTTAAATCATCTCTTACAAACATAGGGGGGGTTTGGAAACCCCCTCTTCAAAACCTATGAAGGGGTTTTTAAAGCCCCTCGTAAAAACATAAAAAGGAAGTTTTGAACCCCCCCAATAGCAACATACAAGGGTGGTTTTGAACCCCCTTTGTAGAAGCATACAATAATGATTTATAAACCCCCTCATAACAACATTCAAGGGTGGTTTAGACCTTCAAAACTTGAATATCACTGGAAAGATTCATTCTGGTATCTGTCAATTGAGTAATCTGAGGCACTTGAACTTGTACATGAATGATTTTGGCAAGGATTTTCAGTTTGGGCTACTGAATTGCACCCATATGCGAAGCCTGAATTTGTCTCAAAACATGTCCGTTGGGTCCTTACCCGATGATGTATATAAACTCGAGAAGTTGGTGCAAGTGGACCTGTCAGCCAACGATTTCTCTAATGAAATTCATGTTGGATTTGGATAGTTACCCAAGATTGAGGTATTTTTCTTACACTCTAATAAGTTGACCGTAATTGTTCCTTCCTTCATTGGAAATCTCTCTTCATTGAAAAAATTAACACTTTCCTACAACCCTCTAGCCTAAGGGGCAATCCCACATGAACTAGGGAACTTGTCATGTCAAGGCTAGAGCAGTTCCTTGATAATTGATTGGAGTCAATTAATAATAAGGGTGTTAATGAGATTATTAGTTACATCGCCCAGTCATTTTCTCTCTTATTTTTCCATTTTGAGAGGATTATTGAACAATACTACTAAGAAATCCTTCTTTTCTACAACCCATTCTTCTTATCACCTTGTTTCGTGCAAATTTGACATCCAATCGAAAAAATATTGACCAATAAAAAGGTAGCAAGGCTAGCATCACTACTGGCTGGAGTAGTTTACCTAGTTTACCGAACATAAGCACCAGTTGCAAATCGAATTGGTAAATGCACCAGCGATGGTTCGAACCTATTTATACATGTTTTCCTGCTTGCAATGGAAGAAAAACGGGTGTGCTATGTCTAGTTCATATCTTGCAGCCCCCATACACTACAACAAAACCATGTGATTATCATCTCTTTTTGCTTCCTTTTTAACATCTAAACCATCTATCAATGTATTTTTCTTCATTTTTTGGGTAAAATGGAGCAATTTCATGGGTTGGTGCTATTTTAGGCATTTTTTTGCGTCATTTTTATGAATCTGGTGCCAATTATGGCATAATTTGCATCGGGTTTTACACCTTGGTATGCGTCAGGTTTTGCACCACGTTTTGCGCCTAATTTTGCATCCAGTTTGTATATCTTCTCTTGTTGTGCGTTCTTTTACGTCCATTTTTTCCTCCACTTTTATGCCCATGTTTTCATCCACTTTTGCATCCTTTTTTAAATTCTCTTTTGCATCCACTTCTGCTTCTTTTTTTGCATCCCCTCGTGCACCTAGTTTTGCATCAAAGTTTACATCCTGTTTTGAGTCTAGTTTTGTTTCACCCACTTTTGTATCCATTTTTTTCATCCATTTTTGCACACAAATTTTCATTCCTTTTTGCATCCCATTTTGCATCCATGTTTACGTCTTTTTTTGCATCCACTTTTGTTGCGTCCCAATTCACACTCATTTTTGTGCCTACATTTCCACCCGCTTTTGCTTCAACTGTTTCATCCACATACGCATTTTTTTTGCATCCAAGTTTACATCCGTTATTGCATCCATTTTGCATCCACTTTTGCATCGGGTTTTGCGTTTGGTGTTACGTCTAATTTTACATCTACTTTTGTTGTATCCACTTTCGCATCCAATTTTACATCCATGGTTGCATCCACTTTTGTGTAACTTTTTTCATCATGCTTTGCTTCCACGATTGCATCATTTTTTGCATCCACTTTTGGTGCACCCCATTATGCACCCATTTTTGCGCCTACTTTTGTTGCATCCATGTTTGCATCCTTTTTTGCATCCATGTTTCTATCCACTTTGCATCCAGTTTATGTTGAGGGTGACAATGAGGATAATGATTATGATATTGAGGATGTTATGATGATGATGATAATGTTGTTGATAATGAGTAGAACAATGATGATGATGATGATTATGAAAAATATGATGATGACAACATTGATGATTATTATGATGGTAATGAAATGAACACTACAACAAAACCCTGTGATTAACATCCCTTTTTGCTTTCTTTTTTGTGTCTAAACCACTTTTTAATGTATTTTTCTTTAATTTCTTCTCTAAGTCGATGCAATTTCTCATGTCGACGCTATTTTAGGTGTTTATTGCATCCTTTTGCTAAACCCAACACAATTTGCATCAACCAATGATGGAACCTATCAGAGTTTCTACCAAGTAAATATGATTGAAGTATATTGTAATAAGTAAAGTCACATCTCAAGAAATGGAAATAATATAAGTGGTTGTTTAGGAAGAATAATATATGTGGTTGTTTTGGATTTTTATGAGAAGGGTTATAGGTAATAATGGGTAGATAATTATAAAAAAAGGAATTATTATAAGTCAAGAAATTAAGAAGCCTAGTGGGTTTCTTCAATTGGCATTCGAACAATATGACTTGTTCAAATGGTTTAACATAATAATCTAATCTTTGGGGTCACGACTATATAAATAGATAGACATATCTACATACACATGTAGATATAAAAGGTAATGTTAGGAAGGTTTTGTCCATAGGCTCATGTGGGCTAATGGTGAGGCTATGTGCATGTTCATAATATTCATGGACTATAGTGCAAATATAGTGCTTATGTTTTTCCATTGAATAGCTTGTGAATGTAGGATTTAAGGGTGCATGGATAGGAAAATGCTTTGGGATAGAAGGCATATAGATAATAGTGTAAACGGTACCACACGACAAAAATCTACAAGTTAAATTGCAAGTGCTACAATTCCAAGTGCACCTTGTATGTTTCCACCTCCATATGCAAGGATGTGTTGACATAAATCACACTGCCAACATACCAAGAGAAGGCGCATGTAACACCATAAATAAATAAACCATCACTCTTAGATTTCCATAGGAAAAGAAAATATCAACCTTAATAAGAAACTAAGTGTACAATGAGAATCCAAAATCCAAGGAAGTCACTTGAAAAGAAACGAAACCCATAAGGATAAAGAGGGAAAGACATACTGAGGTATAGAAAATTTTCCCACACCTAGATAGATTTGGCTAGTGTGTAGAACCAAAACATGTGTTGAATAGAGTTTTAGGCCATTTTCAATGAGGGCATTGTGAGGTATGAATTCACATGTACAAATTAGTTTTTTATTTAAGGGGATCCTCCCAAGGAATGAAAAAACAATGCTTCAATACAGGATTCAAAACATTGATATCCTAGAAAGATAAGGTTAATGTTTAGACATCAATCTCTAAAGCTTATTTATACAACCTTCTAGAGATGGTTTTGAGCAAATCCACTTATAGCCCATGCTTGACATGTATTTCATGAAATTTGAGACCATGCCCAACTTCCAATCGCTCCACTGTGTTATTTTCACAAAAAAGCCACACTTCAAAGTACAATGGTTGAGAAGAAAATTTTGTATACATTCCAGGTGGTATTTAAGCTTCAAATAAATCTAAGGAATCCAAGATAAGCTATGAGAAACCATCAAATTAGTCACCATGCAAATTCTTTTCGATAATTTCAATAGTTCAAGAACCAAGGAGATTTGACCAAAGGATTTCCATTAGTAAAGATGAGTTGATACCATTAGAGATAGTGGAGTTGAATGGAATTCTTGTTAAAATATTTGTCTCCTTCTAAGCAACAACATGTTTAAAGGCCTATCAAACCTTCTTTACTAGGTGTGTTTTGTTTAGCCAACTAATAGTTCCCATCCCACTCTGCCTCTATGGAACCTTTACTAATTGAGTTTTCATATGCCTTTCTCCCACTAGACAATATTCCTTCTCTAAATTCTATATTTCACTTCATTAACTTAATTTTAGGGCCTACTCTACCCAATGCCCTAGAATCCCAACTCACCTTTTGTTAACTTACTGAGTTTTCATATGCCTTTCTCCCACTAGACAATCTTCATCCTCTAAATTCTATATTTCACTTTGTTAACTTAATTTTAGGGCCTAGTCTACCCAATGTCCTACACTCCCACTTCACCTTTTATTAAACTACAAAAATGGAAAGACCCATTTAGGCCCTAGTGAGGATTTTCGTCATTTACACTACATTCACTTTGAATCTTTATCAAGAACAAAAATAGCTATGACTCAACATTGAACCATGGAACACAACTATGTCTTGATCTTGGTTGTCATTTTCACACTATCTAATTGGAATGGTATTTTTGTTTCACTGTATGTTGGATGGAAGGCTCTTTGCTACACTCTGAAATTTCCAAATTGGTAGGATTCAAGTGAAATCATACATCACCCATCTACAAGATATCCCAAATGGCCTTACGTTAAAAGAATCGACGTTAAAAGTTTAGGATTTTATGGAAGGTTTTAGAATAGATATAAACCACCCCCAAAGGTGACTTTTGGGGGCGGTTATAAAACCCCCCTATAGATACCTAAGGGGGCAGTTTTAACCCCCCCCCACTTCTTAAAATCCCTCTAGCAAATCAATGAGGGAGGTTTTGGCCCCGCCTCTTAATCCATGTCTTACAAACATAGGGGAGGAACTTTGGAAACCCCCTCTTAAAAACCTACAAAGGGGTTTTTAAACCCCCTTATAAAAACCTAAAAGGGAAGTTTTGAACCCCCCTCGTAGCAACATACAAGGGTGGTTTTGAACCCCCCTTGTATAAGCATAAAACAATGATTTAGAACTCCCCACATAACAACATGCAAGAGCGGTTTAGCTGTCAGTGATCACCAGAGGTGAAGGCTCTGTGAAATGTATCCATGATATAGCGTAGAGCTGTCAGGGAGCATCTTGAAGATGTTAGGCTCTATACTAGAACCACCAGTGAAGCATATGCGAATGCTAGGTTTTGGAATAACTTACTCACTATAGTTACTCGTGGCAACTTGAAGCTACAGGAATACTTTTTTAAACCCAAGAGTCTGGGAAAGGGGGTGGAATCAGGAAAGCAAGCTTGTTGCAAATTCCAAAGGCAAGGTGGTGTGTAGTTGTTAACAATTTCCAGATATGATTTCTAACTAGATTTGTTTCCCACTATAGACCTCGATATGTGAATTATTTCTAACGTTGTTATACTTTAAAATTAGTTCTAAGTTAGGGTTAATGGTTTTCATATTTATTTGCAGTAAATCTATTATGTGTATGTATTTATTTACATATATTATTGTATTCCTTTAGGGTTTGATGAACGAAAATCGAATATAGTCTTTTGGATTAAGTTATAGTCAATAATAGACTATGCAAATGCTTTTATTTAGTATTAATGGATACTAGTTATTTCATTAACCAAACTAAAATACAATGAACTGAAATGTATTTCTTTGTAAAAATAAAAGAAAATAAAACTAGAAATAAACCCTTTCCACGCAGTGATAAACTCTGACTGTATTTAGGATGATAGAGGAGATTTAAAAAATTAAAAGGAATATACATATAAAGATGCATCTATTTATCTTCATATCGATAAAATGAACAGAGCCGAAACATAAATTCCAAGAGTTAACTAAACAGAGCTGAAACATATTCACCAAAAATAAATAGAGTAGAGTTGAAACCCCAACATTAAGTTTAAGATAACAACTAAGTAAAAAAACCATTTTCACACACATAATAGTTTCTTTTTTTTAGTAAAATAAAGTTCAGTTCAAAATCAGGAACAAACCCTGACTTTTTAACAATTTCGCCAAATATTAGAATATACAACCTGGTACAGTATTGTCGTATAAATGCAAGTAACCCCTAGGGTTATCTTCTACTTGAATAGGGTTTCATTCTCAATATAAAGTACAAAATCGACTTTAAGAGGTTAAAAACTACAGAATAACTTAATCAAATGTCCAAACTGTAAACATGTCGATTGGTATTCAAACCTTGTAAAACTTTTAAAAAATTAAAATTACCGAAGACAGTGGTGGAATAGCATAAGAAGTTAAACCCTCAGTTGGGATATCTTTCCTCACAATGACCAAATATCATCGAGGAATAGAGCCAAGTGATAATCGAATACTGAGAACACGACCGTGAAACTATGCAATGCCTCCATTAAAGAACCAGAACAAGGAAAGAGTTGAGAGATCAAACCCTAACTTACTTGTTAAACCGAATACCTTTTTCCTTGGTGGCCATACCTGCAGATGAGGAGTGGAGTAAATAAGGGTTAGTAAATATTTATTTTAAACAAAAGATGAAGTAAGTTAATCTATTGCAAATATACAAAGAATGTACCAACTCTTTACTTGATAAACAAATGCCAAATGGTTTCTGAATAACAAAGACCTCCATCTAAATGAGATATTCCGATGAATTCCAACTCTATGTAAAATCTCAAAGCAGTGATGGACAGTATTTGCATGCTGCACAGTGGAAAAATTCTTCACAAAGCACATAACCATTACCATAGCATATGCGAGCCGAGTGTTGGGACAACACTGTGACTAACCTTTGGGACTGTTCGTGAGCTCCATCTAAACGATAGGGTGAAGTGGATAAAGTAGAAGCAAGGTCAACCCTAACATTGGTGATTTCCAGTTGTCCAACACTTTCAGACTTGATTGGTTATACAAAGGAATTAAATTTACCTTGTCAAATCCTTTGTCTATAGTTAAAATGAAAAACATGGTAATCAATCTCTTCCTCCATGTTAAGGTATCCTTTATAGGCTTAGAAATTGAGAATCCTTCCCTTGGTTCTTCTTATACGTTGGTTAATACACCTGCAGGGTAGATAGGAGTTAGCAATAATTCTATGTAAGTTTAGTAGTTTAAACTATCGAATCTTTACCAATTCTGTCGTGATGGATTGCTTGGAAATCGAGTCATAACTTCAATCTTTGTTTTAATTATAACATACTAAGGATTTAAGTTCTCAAATTCTCCTTAGTACTGCATAGTAACTTTTAAGGATGTTTCACCACAAGGAGGATCAATCTTGATAATGTAAATAAACTTAAATTTATAAATTTAAAAAAATTCTAGTTAACATTTTAATTGACTAATTAATTTTTCAATTGTGGTTTGTTACAAAATGGTATCAGAGCGAGGTTACAAAACTTTGATCTTATGGGATACTGCGTAGTTCAATTTAAATAAAGTACTTTAATTATTAATATCTATAAATAACAAAAAAAACATATTTTCTTAGCAGACCCTGAGAAGAATATGGGAGATGAAGTAGTACTAGAAGATATGTTAGCATTAGAGAATTCAAGTTTTTATGTTGAACTTGGGGCGAAACGTAATGTAGAAATGTAATCGAAAATGTTAGAAACAATGAGAACTCTAAAAGCAAATTTAAAAATCCTTAAATATTACAACCTTAAATTGATGAATGCTAAATCAGATCAAAAGGAGATAAATGAACTTATTCTTAATAGTTTGACCGATCCACAAAAGAAAAATGGTCAAATTTTTTGTAGTACTGGAAAAAAGAGAAAAGGCACACTACAAGGTGACAATAGTGAAGAAACGACAGAAAACATTCCTTTGATCGCTCACAACTTAAAGACAGACAATAACTTAAAAGTTGGAAAGTAAAAAGAACAACATGTAGAATTACAGGGAGAATTTAAGAAACTAAGGCCCCCGATGTTTGATGAAGAGTCCGAGGAAGTGGTTGAAGCTTGGTTGCTAAATATAAAGCGATATTTTTAGGTATATAGATAAGATGACAATTTGAGAACACGTTTAACAATCTTTCAGCTGTGTGGAAAAGTTGCTCTGTGGTGGCAGGAGGCTAAAATTGTGAATAACATACATAGAAAAGAGTTAAGTTGGAAAGTTTTTAAAAAATTATTTAAAAAAAAATGCATGTCAGAAAGGTATTATGATGAGAAATCCAAAGAATTCAATGATTTACGATCGGGAATGTTAACGATGGAAGACTTTGAAGCCAAGTTAGTAAATTTAGAACGGCATGTACCTTATTTAAGGGATGAAAAGGCTAGATTTTACAGGTTTAGCAGTTGTTTACCTTCTGCATATAAGGAAAAGATTGAGTTTTATATGCCTAAAACTATAGATGAGGCTATTAGAAAGGCCAATTTGTGTTACGATTTGTTTAAACAGAGATCAGAATTGACTAAGAGCTGGCAAAATAAAAAAATGAGAAGAATGATCAACGTAAGTAAGGATTTAAAATTTCTCCTTTTAGGAAAGGAACAATAAGTCATATTGATAATAAATACAATAAACCGGGTACAACTATCAACAATGGCATAAAGGGCACTGGTACTTTTAATGGTGGATGGAACAATACTGCTAAAGAGGTTAAATGTTGGGGTTGTAATGGACCTCATCTATACAAAAACTATCCTCACAATCCCAATAAAAAAATGGCTCCCATAAATATGTTACAGAAAGCTTCTACAGTCAATGACATAGCTAGGAACATACCGAGAATTAATGTTGCTTTGGAAGATAGGCAAGCGGATCATCAATCTACCTGCTGGAAGTAGAATTTAAAATCTCAAATACACCTATTTTTATACTTACTGATTCTGACGATAGTTTAAGTTATGTTGCACCAACAATACTTGAAAAATGTAAACTTAGTAAAGAAAAACAAATGAATGCATGGTTGGTACAATTAGCGTCAGGAATGAAAAGGAAAGTCACTGAAAAAGTTGAGGATTGCATATTAAGTTTCAATGGCTTGGATACCAGAGTAAATCTGAACATACTTATGTTAGGATCATATGATATTTTGATAGGTATGGACTGGTTGGAAGCTCATAGAGCCATTATTGATTGTTTACATAAAAGTTTTGATTGCATGGATGAGAAAGATAAAATCCATATAGTAAAAAGAATTTACAAACCTATATCTACACGACAAATTTCTGCAGTACAATTAAAAAAATGCCTTAGAAAAGGGTGTCAATTGTATGCCATCAAATTTAAAGAAATTGAATTTGAAAAGTCAAAACCAGATTGAAGGAATTTCATGATGTATTTGCTGAGGAAATACCTGGATTACCACCTAAACGAGATTAGATTTTACCATAGATCTTATGTCGGGTGCAACACTAGTATCACAAGATCCCTATCGTACGACTACCTAGAACTAACAGAGTTAAGAATGCAGATACATGGATTATTGGACAAGGGTTATATTTGGCCTAGTGTTTCACCATGGGGAGAACCTGTGTTGTTTGTTAAAAATTAAGATGGAACCTTCAGAATGTGCATCGATTATTGATAGTTAAATAAGATGACAGTTAAAAATAAATATCCTTTACCAAGAATAGATTATCTATTCAATTAGATTGGTGGAGCAAAAATATTTTCAAAATTGATATGAGATCGAGGTACCATCAGGTATGAGTTAAAGATGAGGAAATCCACAAAACTACTTTCTGAACAAGATATGGACATTATGAATTTGTGGTAATGCCATTCGGTCTAACAAATGCTTGTGCAACATTTATGGATACGATGAATAATGTGCTAAGTAAATTTTTGGATAAATTTGTATTGGTATTTATTGATGATATTTTAGTATATTCAAAGAATGAGGAGGAGCATGAAGGGCATTTAAGAAAGGTTTTGGAAACTTTAAAGGAACATCAGTTATATGCAAAACTAAGTAAGTGTGTTTTTTATAAAAAAGAGGTACAATACTTATGGCATGTCATTTCCAAAAAGGGAATAGCAGTTGATTCGAGAAAAATCAAGACTATTTTGGAATGGTCTGCACCAAAATATGTACACGATATAAGATATTTTATGGGTTAACAGGATACTACTGCACATTCATTGAAAACTTTTCCAAAATAACTCATCCTATAACCACTTTACAAAAGAAAAGTGTTAGATTTATCTGGAATCAACAATGTCAAATTCTCGATCCAAGTAAGGACTTTGTGGTATGAACTAATGCAAGTAAAGAAGGGCTAGGAGGGGTTTTAACTCAGGAAGGTCATGTAATATATTATGAATCACGAAAACTAAAAGAACATGAGAAAAATTATGTAGTACATGAATGCACTTAAAATATGGTGGCATTACTTAATAGGAAATAAATTTATGTTATTAACAGAAAATATTGGGTTAAAATACTTATTTGATCAAAAGACATTAAATGCTGGTCAAGCTAGGTGGCTTGCATTTTTTAGTGAATATGATTTTGAAATTAAACATATAAAAGGAAATTAAATGCTCGTCAAGCTAGGTGGCTTGCATTTTTGAGTGAATATGATTTTGAAATTAAACATATAAAAGGAAAGGAGAACATTGTAATAGATACATTAAGCCGACAACGACACCAATTACATTCAGTTCTTATAGTAATTATGAATCTGAATTCAAAACTTTGCTAAAAGAAGCATCAGTCAATGATGAGAAATATGGGAATTGGATGGAAAAATGTAATCAAAAAAATATTGGAACAGAAAAGGATCTGTATCAGATTGATGCCAAAGGGTTTTTACATTTCAAAAACCAAATTTATGTGCCTAATCCGAATTTAATTAGCAATAAGAAAAAGAAACATAAGTAAAATAACCAGGGCACATAAAACCGCCTACATATTTCATGAAATACCGAATTTATATTACAAACAAATAATTGTCTTTTTTAGATCGGTACACATTTAATTTGTCAACACACCATTTGAAAAGTATATGTGATTCAAATTTACCGTCTGACTGCCTCTGTAAATATCTTGAGTTCATCCAGCGTTCCGTGAGTATCATAGAGGTCATCGATAATAGTCATCACTGTACAAAGTTTTGTGAAGGCAATTTTGCTGGAAGAAAACTCTGACTCGAATGTGCCTATAACGACCATAAAGTGCAGTGCAGTTCCACTTGACTCTTCTGATAGCAATTAAGGTGCACAATTCTGAAGTCTCTCATCCACCTACAGATAATAATAATAATAATAATAATAATAATGTAGAATTAGGCCATCCGTAACTCTTCATAACGTAATATAACCTGGGAATATTAAGACCCACCTGGAGATAAGTTGTATTTCAGTCTGATGTATGTTTTGGAGTATATTGAGGTCCAATTTCACCAGCTCTAAGATGTTTCGGTCAGTATCAGACCTTTGAAAAAAAGAGACAAAGATTAGCATATGCATAATAATTATTGAAGCTAGCGATTAAGTGAAATATAGTTTTATTGAGAAAATGAATACTTGAGCCATGAACCATCTTGCCCATATATTTCGATAAATCTCCTTGCTTCCAATTTGGGCAGACTGCAATGCCAAGGAAGCTCCAATGCATACTTCAAATTGAGGGTGTTTGAAACAAAGAAAGTTTCATTAATGTTCAAAATATGTCTATGGAATATTATAATGAATATGTAAATGTGTAGAAAAGAGATGTTTTACTCATAGAACCCTAATATACCCATTTATTATTGTTTACGTTTCTCAAAAGGCTTTGATCAATGCCGATCACATCCCATCCTAAAAGTTCCCTCAAATAACCTGTTGTAAATGCCTTTGCCTCATCCATCACTTTTTCTCAGGGAAATGAAATGTTAGAATCTTGAAACAATAACAACATGCTTCTCACTTATTTATCATATTCTTCAGTGGAATTGCAGAAAAACTCTGTTTTCATCTTTGAAATTCTCCAAAGCACCTATTCAAGAAGGTGAGGTAAGGTATTAAAAATCATTTGAATGGCAAATGATTAATTAAAATATATAAAGTGTAAACTTATGTCTTTTTATGGAACCTTATTTAACTTCAAAATTATTCAAAGTGCATTCATGAATTCTAGAATATTCATTAAAAAATAACTCACAACCTGAGGATACGTTATAGTGATGGAGTCGGAGAGCGCAAAATCCCAAAGTTGTAGCATTGATATCTTTGACGAGGGAATCTATTGATCGCACTCGGATGCCTCTTTCGTTCCAACATCTTCTCAACCATAATGAAGACAGACATACAAATGTCATTCATAATTATATATATCTAATCTCTCAAATTCATGAAACTATATCTAAGAAAAAATAAATTCCAATGATTTTGGGTATATAAATGGCTAACCTATGAATGTGATCCAGAGGTACTTTGATTTCATGTTGAAAATGTCGATGAATTCCTAAACATTCAAAAGTGTCAACCATCTGAAGGCATTTGATTAAATCATCATTGCAGTTTATATATTCTAATTCCATGCAGTAACACGAAAGAGAATGTTTGATCTATTGGATAAGCCTTTCATCTAGTTCACGATATGTAGGTGATTTGAAGTACAGTACCCCATAAGGTGAGCGGATAGATTGTATGAGACCGTTTCCCCATAGATTTCCATGATGATTAGAGACGATGGAAATCTGAGCCATAACGAGAATTCTAATTCTTGCTCATTATAAAGCAATGTTCTTCGATTGTGATGTAAAACCTATTGCTGCTTTCTTTTTTATTAAGGGTCGACGATCGCTAGATTTTTAATGTAGTTTATGTTCATTCAAAAAGAGGATGAAAGAAACCTGGAGGCATGCCAACTAGGATAGTAGACAAAATATGTGCCCCCGTTTTATTGAAGCAAATCGCGCTCCCATTTATGAAAACCTGTGTTATTGTTAAAACGGGTTGAGTCCGTCATTTTCGCCACAACGTAGCGCTGTTGGAGATTGGATGGAGCAGAACGAGAGTGGGCGAATGCGATTTGGGTGAGACAAGCCATCAACCTCTACCTTGGGATCAACCTCTTCTTTGTGAAGTATTTTCCTCAAATCTTCTCATATTTTTCTCAAATATTCTCATGATTTTTTTCCCTAAATTCATTAATATATTTGCCCTAATTTTAAATTAAACCAAAATAATTAATTCATATGGCCAATGGAAACCAAAAACCCAATGGAATTGGCTAATGGAAACCAAAACCCCAATGGAATTTACATGGCCAATGGAAACCAAAATCCCAATTTAATCATAAAAATTAAATAATTTTGATTATTTACCAAAATACATACCCAAAATTCACATGCCCAATGGAAACCAAAACCCCAATTAACTCATAAAAAACAAATCAATTTCATTATTTCCATATGCATATTCACAAGCATCCTTGTGAATCCATACCAAAATTCACAAATATGCAAAGTTTGTCAAGCACATTGCAATTTTGCATAAGTAATTTATATGCCCAATGTAAACCAAAACACCAATTAACTGATAAAAAACAAATGAACTTCACTATTTGCATATGTATATTCGCAACCATCATTGTGAATCCAAACCAAAATTAACAAATATGCAAAGTTTGTCAATTATATTGCAAGCTTGCATACAACTAAAAAAAAATCAAGTGGAATTCATATCTTCCCTAAAATACATAAACAAACATGGTAAATCCATTGCCTCTGTTCGAAATATTGAAGTTGGTCGTCCAAGAACATCAATAAACACCTTATAGTTTTAATGAAACTTCCTAGTCCAAGTGTTAAAATAAGGTATATAAGCTTCCCATGCTTAACAAATATTTCCTCTTGACTGAAGGGTACTTTTTGTTTAAGGTCAAGACAATGAAGTTCAACAATAGGCTCTACAAACATCAAGATACATAGGGAGGTTGATGTGTTTGATTACATGCCAATCACATACTATCATACATGATAGAATCCAATGGAAACCTTGCAACCATAAAAGCCACTATACACAATTGTGCATTTAAAGTTTCTCATGGGTATATGGAAAGAGGGCATAGAACTAAAATAACATCAAGTGGAATCCATACATGGCCCAAATTACATATAAACAAAGATCCGCTAAATAGACTTTGGAGTCCAAAAAACATCATGCTACAAAAAAAATTACATATCTAACAAAATCATTTCCTATACTAGGATTTTATTCATCAATAACACATTATGTCGCCTATTCTAGGGTCTAGCTATTGCCTCTACCCGCAATGTGGGAGCTAGTTCTGCAAGGGCATTAGTTAGCACCTCACAATTTCGATGAAACTTCATAATCCAAGCCTTAAAATAAGCTAGAGGAGCTTTCCAATCAACATATGCACATAGGACATTTTATGTACACATGCATATGGAAATTGGAAGTAATACTTGAATTTAGGACATAAATTTAAAATTTAAAATGTTAAATGTTTATTCTTTACTGTAAAATTCAAGATCAATTTTAAAATTTACATAATAGATTTAGTTTATGTTGTTATTTGTTGTACATTAGTTATACACTTTTTAGTGCTTAGAGATGCCATTATATCATGTGTTTATATTTCTAATGATATTTTATTTGTATTTATGATTGCAGTGGCTACTATGGATAACAATGCTGAGATATTGAGGGTTATTGGCCATCTAAGAGAGATTGGTTCTTCCTGGAGGGGTGGAGATGAGCTCTGTCTCTCCTTGTCAGACTCATTGTTGACTATTGTTGATACAATCGCAAGATCGAATGATGCTTTGTATAGCATCGAATCGTACAGGGAGAGGAAAAGACAAGAATACACTGGTGGGTTGAGCTACAATGAGGTAAAGAAGCTGAAAATAAACAAAGAACACATATATACAATTTTTAGAGTGTCTGGAATTGATGACATTCCAGAGAGCACCAGGCCACATATTTCCATTGAGTGGTGCACATTTCCACCCATTAGAGACCATTGGATGGATAGGTGGTACATGGTCTTTTACATACCCCCCCACAACAACATGGAAGTACCGTTATACTTCCTCTGAAAGTTGTATGCATAGTTTGTGATGGGGAAACATGTCAACTATTTTGACATGTTGGGATTCCAGGGAGTTGGTAGGGGGATTCCCCAACACCGACCCAATGCTAGGAATAGAGTTTCCAATCCATAGATACCCGCACCCCATTCCTAGCTACCGAGGGCAGGAATCCATCCTGCACATGATATGTTTTCCTAGACACAGGAGGAATTTTTTATTCTAGTTGAGATGGTTTCTCGACACATGACTACTATTGACCAGACAATGCCCTCTTCCTCTGGTGGGGTACAACCACCATCTTTTGGTGGTAGAGGAACATCTATTGGTTGGGCTAGACCGACATCCCATGTGCCTTAGAGCGAGCCACGCATCTGCACAACATGTGGTCAATCCTATTATGGTCCTGGACTAAGACATGGTACCTCTACGATGACTGGTGGTCAGGTAAGGACATTGTTAAAACTCTATTATTGTTCAATTTTTAATTTTTCCATACTGTATGTAACATATTAAAATATTCATAATATATGCAATATTTACTCTTACAAGAGATTGATGCCTCTCAGGGGGGTGGTACTGCACCCGGTGTGGTTGTATCCAAGGCCCAAACAACCAACATTGTGGTAATATTTAAACATGTGTCATTTTGTTAATACATATCATTTTGTTAATGCACATATGTTAGTCTTGACTAATTTGTTAAATTGTCTAATATTTACAATTTTTGAAGCTGCAGGAACCCCACTTAGAACTTGATGCAGGATACATTGATCTCAGTGAAATACTCCCAGGTGGAATTTATGATTACCTAAAGAATGTAAGTACATGGTTAATGATTGAATCTTGTTTGAATTATTTAATTTTTTTACTGTACACCCCTTTATAGATTGCTAATATTTATAATTTTTAAACTTGCATATGTTATCTGCATTTGAAGTGGGGCACGAAATTACTGGAAGCGGTCACTCCGATGGGGGATATATGTCCCAGGAAGGGGTAAGTATATTACAACATGCTAGTTTTTCAGTACATAATATTCCATCCACTCAACTCCATGTCTAACTATGGTAACCCTTTATGACTGCAGACATCATCACAAATCCTTGCACCGCCTCTTTGGTTTGGATCTCCTCGTAGTCCAAACCTAGATAAGTGGGTTGTTTACACCAGATGACCCTCTTCCTTGAAAAGAGTGGGTGTCCATGAGGATCAAACTATTCATCCCACAATAATGTACACACTTCCAATGGCAGTTGCTGGTTAGATTTGAATTCACTTCACAACTAGTTTTTCTTAATGTTATTTTCGCATGTTTACAGCATCAGGATGTAGAATCATCTGTACTAGACCTTAGTGGGGTTGTTGATGCTGTAGTCAATGCTTCATCTACAATAGGGAGAAGTCACATAGAGGTACATCTACTTGAATATTTGTAATTTTACAGTTCATTTGTATTGTCTATGGTCCATACGATGTCTAACTATTGTATCATTTGGTGAATGTAGCCACACCCTAGTCCATTAGTGGACGCGACTGAGGTTGATGTTCAACCTACGACTCTTCTTGCTTCTGGAGAAAACTCGCATCATTCCCAGGAATTTTTTTTTTTTGTGAGATGTTCATTTTTTACATAATTGATTAGTACTTTCTCATTCATATACATGTTGATAATTGGTGAGATAATTGACATATTTTTTTTATTCGTAGAGAAGCATTGTAGAGAGATTCTCTGCAAAGAGGAGGACACTAGAGGCATCGATACCCTGGATGGATGCAGTGTGTTTGTTTTATGTACAATTGAGTCGTATTTTAAATTTGTAAGGCTTTGTTATTGATTGATTGTACTAGTTCAGTTACCTGATCAATAAATATTGTCATTGATTTGTAGTCGCCAGAGATGCACAATGGTCATGGACAGAGGAATCAAGCATCAGGGTCGAGAAAGAACAAGAGAAAGTTAGAGTTTTGAGGTCTGTGTCCAGGAGAAATATGTATTTTTCTGTACAATAGGAAGTTAGAGTATAGGGGCACGGTCTAGGATAGATGTACTTTTGTTTGCATGTACATAAAATATGTTTTTGACACATGTACATTGACAGGCCATATAAGGGCCTACTATTTTTGTATTATATAACTTTCATGATATACAAAATATTTCATATCAAGGCTCTTAAGATATTCATGGTTCAGTATTTTAAGTGTGATTATACATGTATAGCCAAGAATGTTTCTATGTGTAATGTTCCCAATTTTTGATATATTTTATGATTGCATGGAGATATCAGTTATAAATTTGAGAACAATGCACAATTACAATATTACAAAATGACAAAAATTTACATTTAAATTGTTTTTTACCACGATCCAATTGCATATACAATGTTAAATTGTATTCACAAAGATGGAACATACCTAATACACATAAGCACCCAACATAGCTAAGCAACCGATCCAACTAAGTGGAATACAAAAGCACCTTACCCACATAACAGCCTAACAAAATTTTAAAGGATGCACGAAGTTGACACACCTAAGTGATGCACCTGTGTGGTCTACATAAATGAAATTAGTGTTTGGCATGATGTCTTTCATCTAATGAATACATTGCATACACATCAAACCTAAAAGTATCCGAGTATTATAAGGTTGATTCAAAATAATGGTTATGATTATATACTACACATTATGTATATCCTGCACATTATTTTATCATTTTGTTAATGTACATGGCATTTGTTGAATGGCCTCTAGGGACAACTTTGGAAGAGACGAAAATTATGTGTGATTTTATTATAGTTTAAATTGATTGGAGATGTACTATTCTTAATCTTGTTTTATAAATTTATGTTTATGGAGTATTATTCGAAACATTCGTAGTGTGAAGATATATATTTTGTAATAATGGCGTAATAGGTTGGGCACTTGTTTCTAAATATAAACATGTTCCATTACATGGTTACTGACGTAATGGCATTGTATCCTCCTGCATTTCATCATACAAATGCTCACATCTCTTGGATGACCAAGATAAATTAATATGGGAAACAACCTTCTTTCAAATTTTCAGTCTCACGAATTATATGAGATCCTAAGATCAATTCACCTCCACATAGAGATTGAAAACTCCTTTCACCTTGATTAAAACACAAGCAAAGAATATTTCTTGCTTGACAATGATGGGAAATAAGTCAACTTCAACACCTCACAACAAGTAACATAATTCTCAACAGCTACACATGGAATAATAGTTTGCAACAAGTATTTTTTCAAGAGGGGAAGATCTACAATGATACAATCACCTTCAAGCTGACCTGTATGTGCAAAAATTTCACATTCACTTACTGAGCAAAAACCTAGTTTCCAAAATTGACCTAAAATAGGATCCCTTGCCCATGGACCTAGAGTATAGTTCCACCCCTATCACTATCCTGATGTCCTGAATCCAACGGAGCTGACAGTTCGTTGATCCGAGCAATGATCATCATTCTATGGCACGTTGAATCCCACCTCCTATAGGCTTTCAGGGACACCTGTTGAATCCCTACTCGGGGCATAGAATGGAAACCGTGCATCAAAACGGGCTTCCGGTGGGTCATGAAAGTGTGTTTAGGCATGTTCCATATGGGAATGACAGCCACATGTTAGCGGTCCAGGGATTTGCAAAGTTGACCCCTATGTGCAAAAATTTCGCATTCACTTACTGAGAAAAACCCTAGTTTCCAAATTTGACCAAAAAAATGATACCTTATCCATGGATCCAGATTAGAGGGGAACTCATAGCACTATCTTGATGTCCTAAATAAAACGGAACAGATGGTTCATCGATCTGAGCAGCGGTCATGATTCTATGGCATGTTGAATCCCACCTCCTACATGCTTTCAGGGACACTTGTTGAATCCATATCCGGGGCATGGAATGGAAACTATGTTCAAAATAGGTTTATGGTGGGTCATGCAAGCATGTTTAGGAATTTCCCAGGTGGTAACAATAGCCACACATTCATGGTCAAGGAATTTGCAAAGTTGAACCTTATGTGCAAAAATTTTGCATTCACTTACTGAGCAAAACCCTAGTTTCCAAAATTGACCAAAAAAATGATCCGTTGTCCATGGAACCAAATTAGAGTGCCACCGGTAGCACTATCCTAATGTCCTAAATCCAATGGAGCTGATGTTTCATCGATCCGAGCAACGGTCATCATTCTATGGCACTTTGAAGCCCACCTCCTACAAGCTTTCAGGGACACCTGTTGAATCCCTACTCGGGGCAGAGAATGGAAACTGTGCATCAAAATGGGCTTTCGATGGGTCATGCATGCATTTTTAGGCATGTTCTATTTGGGAACTCTAGCCACACGTTCACGATTGAGCAATATGCGAAGTTGACCCCCATGTGCAAAAAGTTGACATTCCCTTACTGAGCAAAACCCCAGTTTCCAAAATTGACCAAAAAAATGATCCCTTATCCATGGAACTAGATTAGAGGGCCTCCCATAGTACTATCCCAATGTCTTGAATCCAACGGAGCTGGCAGTTTGTTGATCCGAGCAACGTTCATCATTCTATGGCACGTTGAAGCCGACCTCCTACAGGATTTCAGGGACACCTGTTGAATCCCAACTCAGGGCATAGAATGGAAAATGTGCATAAAAACAGGCTTTCGTTAGGTCATGAAATTGTTTTTAGGCATGTTCCATGTGGAAAATCTAGCCACACATTCATGGTCGAGCAATATGCGAAGTTGACCCCCATGTGCAAAAATTTGACATTCCCTTACCGAGAAAAACCCTAGTTTCCAAAATTGACCAAAAAAATGATTCCTTGTACATGGAACTAGATTAGATGGCTACCTGTAGCACTATCCCAATGTCCAAAATCCAACGGAGTCAACAGTTCGTCGATCTAAGAAATGGTCATCATTCTATTGCACGTTGAAGCCCACCTCCTACGGACTTTCAGGGAAACCTGTCGAATCCCTACTCGGGGCATAGAATGGAAACCGTGCATCAAAACAGGCTTTTGGTGGGTCATGCAAGAGTGTTTAGGCATGTTCCATGTGGGAACTCTAGCCACATGTTCACGGTCAAGCAATATGCAAAGTTGACCCCATGTGCAAAAATTTGGCATTCCCTTACTAAGCAAAACCCTAGTTTCCAAAATTGACCAAACAAATTCTCGCTTGTCCATGGAACTAGATTATAGGGCCACTTATAGCATTATCCCGATGTCCTGAATCCAACGGAGTCGACAATTCGTCGATCCGAGAAACGGACATTATTCTATGGCATGTTGAATCCCACCTCCTACAGGCTTTTAGGGACACTTGTTGAATCCCTACTCAGGGCATAGAATGGAAACCGTGCATCAAAACAAGATTTTGATAGTTCATGCAAGAATTTTTAGGCATGTTCCATGTGGGAATTCTAGCCACACATTCATGGCCAAGAAATATGCGAAGTTGACCCCCATGTGCAAAAAATTGACATTCCCTTACTGAGCAAAAACCTAGTTTCCAAAATTGACCAAAAAAATGATCCCTTGTCCATGGAGCTAGATTAGAGGGAATCCCATAGCACTGTCCAGATGTCCTGAATCCAATGGAGCCAATGGTTCGTTGATCCGAGCAACGGTCATCATTCTATGGCATGTTGAAGCCCACCTCCTACAGGCTTTTAGGGACACCAGTTGAATCCCTACCCGGGGCATAGAATGGAAACTGTGCATCAAAAAAGGATTTCAGTGGGTCATGCAAGTGTGTTTAGGCATGTTCCATGTGGGAATGCTAGCCACACATTCACGGTCAAGGAATTTTCAAAGTTGAACCCTATGTGCAAAAATTGGACATTCCCTTACTGAGAAAAACCCTAGTTTCCAAAATTGACCAAAAAAATGATCCCTTATCCATGGACCTAGAGTAGAGGGCCACCCATAGCACTATCCTAATGTCTTGAATCCAACAGATTCAATGGTTCATCGATCAGAGAAACGACCATCATTTTATGGCACGTTGAATCCCACCTCCTATAGGATTTTAGGGACACTTGTTGAATCCCTACCCGGGGCATAGAATGGAAACCATGCATCAAAACAAGGTTTCGGTGGGTCATGCAAGTGTGTTTAGGTAGGTTCCATGTTGAAATGATAGCCACATGTTCACGGTCAAGGAATATGCGAAGTTGACCCCTATGTGCAAAACTTTGGCATTCCCTTACTGAGCAAACTATGGTTTCTATGGTTCAGAATGAAAAATATGGTTTACGGTGCAAACTTAAGCTAATAGGATTGGCTATAGGGTTTGTCAGCTAGGATTGGAAATGTTTATTAGGCTAGGATTACCACTCCTTAACATCATGGCTAATTTTTATCGGAGTCAAGGAGATAATTATCGAATTCAAGGAGATGTCCTTATAGGATCAACTTTGAGATTCAAGGCAAATGCAATAGACATATCCCAGATAGAGTGGTAGATAATGGTCTTGGGCTATACGGCATGAGTCATGTAAGTATCAATATAACACAACAAATCCATGATGAAGCTCAAGTGCAATTTATCAAGTTGTAGAAGTCTATTGAATTTATCAATCTATTAAGCGCTTAATCTATCAAGCTATAAATAATCAAAGAGACCACGAAACCAAAATATATGACTACCACATACCTGACTACCTACCTATGGACATTTGAATAGACCATCAGGACAACCTCTAATAGCAATGGTATCTTTTAGCCTCTCGTGCTCGGAATAAGGAAACAAATATCGTGACTTTGATGAGTTCTTGTTTGGCATTGTTTGCAGCTGGAGGTTTGTTCCAATAACTAAGTTTGTATAATGGTATACAATTAGACTTGGTCTATAATCTTCAAATACATAATATTTTTTCTTTCGTGCATGGGCAACCTGTTTCAATTATTCTCCTTTGATAACCATCGACCCAATTGGAAAATCATTGCCTTTGGAGTTGCTTAATGAGATAATGAGGGCCTGCTTCCCATCCAAGAAACGTGCTAGCTAGTAGTCAGTGTGACATCCATTGCCTCTCAGGGAAACCACTGCGTATATCTACCCTGCATAAAATAAAGTGCAGACCTAGGAGTCAGCTAACGAAACACAACTAGTCGTCAAACATTTCAAATTTATCAACATAATAGTCGAACCTGGTTGTATGAGATTTGAAATGTGGTCATAGTCATGTGAAATACTCGAATGGCCCTCCTCCAACTGGAATAATTATGTAGTTATTTTTCGACCAATGGGGAGTGATACACGATCCCAGCTCTCAACCCAATCTGTGGATTCACAGTTTTCCATTCACCACTGCTACATGAATAACAAAAACAAGAGAGTTGCCTTGTCCACATTTCAACTATAGCATTGTCTGGCGTTCTAACTGAATGGAATGCATGAGTTCCTTGAATGGTCTTGCACTCATATAGGTGTGATCGATCTACATTGGCCACCTCCCAAAAATATCTATGTACATGTGCTTTTTGAGATGATTGGTCTTCTTTCCTTCTAGCTCCCTACCCCATCACTGAAGAACACCATGCAATAATGGTCTTTGCATCTCAGATGAGCGAAATAGTTGTGAATTTCATCTATTGCCTACATAATGCAGTCTTGATGCATGCACCTGCTCCATCATGTTCCCCTTTTCCATGTCCAGTCTCAAAATAGTTCCAAATGTTAGGATTATTAATCCTCCCTTGTCCAATTTAGTCATAGTCTAAATGAGGAGTCATGTCTAAATCGAGAGTCCATCCAGTCTATTTTTAGTCACTAGCACCATTGGGTCCACTTGACCTAATTAGGGCACATGTTTCAGTTACTAAAGTGTGGGGAACACTAATTGAGGCCTACTGCCACTGATTGCACTTGCATGCATTAGTTTAGGATCCTCCTAGATCAATCCCTACAATTTAGGAGCCACTAGGAGTGTCGATACCAACCCAGGTCAGTTGACTTGAGTTGGTGACTAGTCAAGCTCAGTAATGAGTCAGTTACATTAATTTCTAATGCTCTACATTCAGTTAGCACTAGGTTTGCATGGCTGCATGCAGAAGAGGCACATTCTTCACCTACCATAGTCAATTAATCTTAGTTGACATTGAATTAGACACTTGAGTTGTGATTTAGAACTTTGATGAACTCCGATAATGATTTAGACAAGGTCAGTTAACCATTCAGTCCTCCGATAATGATTTAGACAAGGTCAATTAACCATTCAGTCAAGTAGAGTCTAATTAATTTGAATTTCCTCACATGAATTCAAATTGCTTGTGGCTATTTATCCATTGTACTTCATTGCAATTATTATCCAATTACTTTGGATTAATGAAATCATTCACATCTGCAAGCCTTTTGCCGTTGTTTCATTCTTCAATTCATGAGTAAAATTCTGTGATCTTTTTTTGAGTTGTGTGTTGATCCATAGATCTATGTGCTCAATTTTAATACCAAATATGTGGCACCTTATGCCTCTTGTGGATGTTACGGAGAGAAAATTCCTATGGCTTGGGGTGTACCACAACAGACAGATAAACCGCAGAATTCAATCCTTTCCCATATGCAAGAGAAACCAAATATCTAACACTAAGGGATCATTGGTCATACCTTATTCCAGATGGTTGAATTAGATCCCCGTTGAGCTTTTTCCAATCCCACTTGCTTTAGAAATTCACTCTCAACAACAGTAAACAAGACAAGAATTCTATATAATATGGTGTTAGATCTACTCTAGCATATATAATCAACAATGTATAAGCAATTAAACATATCCATAGATTCAATATTCATTCAAATGCACATTAGTGGATAAGAAAATATATTTCTATTAATCAAATCAGAGATTACACAAGTGACAACCTTTGTTGGCACGTTTGGGAACCGGAGAAACTGAGCCCTCCACCTGGGCCTCCACCACATTAGTCCTCCATCTCTTGATAGCAAGCTCACAAGCAAAGGAAAGCTTGGGATGAACAAAAACTACTCCAAAGGGACAAAGGGATGTAGACTCAAGTATAAGCAAGCTAACTATAGTTTCCTTGCTCTTCAATTCCTCCTCTTCAATGTATCCAAGATGTTCCTTATATAGCAATCCAAAGGGGTAATGGAGGGTCAAATCCGAGTGATCTCAAGGCATATGGAAGGCCAAGAGTCAGGTGGTTTGGACACACATCAAGGAAAATTCCAAAAATATTTGGATTTATGCACATATCCCGATGTATGCGGGTTTGAGGTCAATATCATCGTATACACACAAGTATGCGATTAAAAGTCGTGTACAACAATAAACAGGTGTTTTTAGGGATGATCTTGGAAACATCAAAGGTACAATATCAGTTCATGGGGTCCAAAGATTCTGAAGAGGGACAAGGAAGGCCATAAATATGTGTTCAACCATGTGTGGTAAAATCAACTGTAACAGATGCCGCCTAATGTGTGAGGTCAGAGGAGTAACATGATGGCCGAAATACATTATAAAATCCATCCCAAAAGTGGAGTGATGAAGAACCAGGTGGAAGAACCAGCCATCCATCAGTATAGTACAATAATTAATCTCTGCATATGACTGCAATTACATATAGCAGTCCCAGATACATAAGAGTAAAATGGCCATGAATAGGCATGATATACAAAATGTGACATCTGTGGTCATCGCCACGTACAATAATGGCTGAAGATATACAATGGATCAAGATCTCCATAATGGCTGAAGATATCTGACATACAATGGAATCAAATCACGAGATCTGAAATCTCATGAACACTGGCATGATCAAGGAGGTAGCATATGTGGAATGCCACCAAGCTGGAAAGTATTCTAGACCACGGGGGCTTCACTTGTTGGCCAATATCCTATCACGTTAGTTCATATTGTGGGTTTTAAAATGATCAAAAATTGAACCAATATATTGCAGGTATTAGGGGGATGAGGGGTTTAAGGTGGGGGTGGGTAGGGTGGTTTATAAGGAATGATGTATAAAAAGGGGTGGGGAGGATGTTTTAAGTATTGGGAGGGGGTTTTAACAAAAAGAGTTTGGGTCAATATCTCTCGAAATTAAGGGTATTCTTTAATATCCCACGATCGCACGTGCTATGTGAGAGGTTCACTAAGTGAAGTCCCCGTGTTCTAGACAAACCGCTATGAGTACATGTCCTACTATGTGAATATAGGTGTCAAGGTCAAACATAGTAGTCCATCATCTGATTACCGGTCATTAATGTATACTGTTAATAGATGCGATATCACCCACCGATAATGAAAATGGGAATCAAGGTACTAGAGTGAAATCTAACAAGTGTGAATAGATGTGTTGAGTTCGAACACTTGGAAGAATCCATCGATCAAGGGACATTGATGTATTCCCAAAACTATCGATGGCGAGAGAACCTACCACTGATGAATGTAAGTCTCAAGGCACTCAAATGAATCTAGAATACTATCCTAGAATAAATGATCTAAAGTCGATGGGATGGAATCCACTGGAAGGAGGGCATTAAGGCATCCCCCATCAACCAACATGAGGTACTCAACAACACTATATAATGTGAAGGACTTGAACAAGATGTGCATGAACTAGTAATAGTACCAGGAATGGCGGACATGAAAAGTTAAGAAAACTGAGGAATGGCCAACTCAGGCTTCAAATTCCTTCGAACAAGAGCATAAAGGAAAATGGTGACTGAAGGTAAGCATCATAGACTCGATATGCAAACTGGGACATCTTTGTGACACAGGAGGCATAAACAGAGGCTCCATAGGGATTGGAAGCTTAACAAGTCGGTGGAGATAAAATTAGAGTAAAGAGTACAAATCCTAAAGTCAAACTAATAACCCAACCAACGTATGTGATATACAGTGCTCTGGTTGAAGGAGACACAATTCGACTGCTGCCAAAGATTACATATTTTCTTATCCGACTTTTTGGTTTTTTGATTTTTTTGGACTTTTTCAGATATTTTGAAAAGCTTGAAAAAGAATAAAATTTCTTTATAGTTACAAATCTAGGAGGAGATGAGTGTCATGGGTCAGACAAGCTAGTTCCAAGCAGCGGAACATACCTATGCTCAATGCAAGGAAACATGTGCAGGATAACGATACTTGGGGGAAGGTCCCCTCCCCGTAAAAAATGGGGAATCAATCTACAAAAGATATGTAAAAAGGATCTACTTGGCTAGACATGAGACAAGCTTGGGCTATATGGCTGATAATCAAAGTCAGGAAAGCTGACATAAGGCTCAATAAGGTAAGAAAAACTCATGATAATGCAATTACAACTTGACATATACAAGGGATTCCCAAGGGAAATGACCAGCATAAAGTTCAAGAGGAGTATGAAGCTCTTGCTCAAAGTCCCGACGGTACTAAAAAGGGACTCCCACAACCTAAAGAAGGCATATCGGGATGGGTACTAAATGCAAAAGAGGATCTAACTAGGGCACCCATGTATAGGAAAGCTCTACCATTAACATAATGGAACTTCTAACAACAACATGAAGGTTCTATGACATCATGGAATGGGTTTGTACCTAAGGTTAAGATGAAATGGTCATAAGGATATGCAAAATGCAACCAGATGTGAAATCCTAACCTATATGCCACTTTAGACATGATACCTGTAATAAGCACGAGCGGGTCAAAGACCTCAGAGAGAGTGTGCAAAAACATGGACCCTACATGACCACAATATTGGTTCAAAACAACTTAAAATAATCATTAAAGAGTCCAAAAT
This sequence comes from Pseudotsuga menziesii, assembly GCA_001517045.1. Classification (NCBI taxonomy): domain Eukaryota; kingdom Viridiplantae; phylum Streptophyta; class Pinopsida; order Pinales; family Pinaceae; genus Pseudotsuga; species Pseudotsuga menziesii. The sequence continues at coordinate 6,317 of LPNX011087128.1, read as the reverse complement.
ATAGGAAATGGGGTGGATTGATCATGACAAAAACATTCAAAAGAAACAGTGTGGTGGATGATGGGATATAAGAAGGAAATTAATGGTGTAGACCCAACTTTCACGTATCCACTACCACCCTAGTGAGGGTGACCACTGGTGTAAAGACCGAGTGAAGGGAAAAAAAATTATCCACAAATGGAGTAGAGGATGGAATATGACCTTTCCCAAATCCATGAGCATGGTAAGGGGCAGTGATGCCCCCAATTCCAACACCAGGGTCCATACTAGGAACAAGGATGGGTGACAGGATACCAGGCATGCCGAAAATAAAAGGATCCAAACTCAAGAGAACATAAATATACTCAAGTAACCGCGATCCCAAAATCCAACTAGCTCACAAAGAGCACACTCCCAAGAAAACCTACAGCCAAAAAACAAGCAAACCAAGGGGAGGGTATGTGAGCTCTCGAATGCAGTAGGTATGTCTCTCCTAAGAGAGGCCAGAGACTCCCATACACTACAAGCGGAGGTATGTAACCAATTATAGTGGCCCTCAGCTTCAACGCATAAAGAGACTGTGCTGTCTGACCCCTACCTGGCCATGACACCTACAGAATAACCTCTGCAAGTATCCCTTGTGATACCTAGGTAAGGCAACTAAGGTCACCCCAATACAACCAATGCTCAGGCAGACAGTCGCAGGTGGGATCGACCGTATGGGTAGGGTAGCAAAGCCCAAAACTCAAAAGAGTCCCCAGATATGAATACGATCCTGGAAATATTTTTGGTGCTCACAAAAAGTGACCAGAGGTCATCCCAATCACAATTGTGTGCACTACCTCGTGCTTAAATCCCGTGTAAGAGGATCGTCTTGAGAAACACTAATTATACCAAGGATTTCTCTCTCACACCTAGACATACACTTAATTGTTTGTGTTTAGTAGTCTTGGAAAATTAACTCACAATGAACTATTCCAAGACCCTAAAACCTAATCTTGTTGATGCGCGCTAGAAAATAAAAGAGTGCAATTCATTTTATTAAGCGTATATTTTATTTGGATGTTATTACTCAAAGGGTAATGGTCATGTGACTTATGGTATTATGACACAACATGAAGTAAAATGCACACCTAACAATCAATGCAAATGCACTATGTAGAATGAAAAACAGGGTATGCTACTACGTGAAGTGAAATTTTTTTCCTTCAAATGTATATGCAATCATTCCTATATGAAAACATAAACACAACTCTCATCCAAGAAATCCAATGCAAATACCTCCTCAAATCCATATGCGAGATGCAAGTACGAATGCAACTACTTTGTATTTTTCAATATAAAAGAATGAAAAATGCAATCAAAGTCATCTAGAGCTCCCAGTCTCTATAGCAAATATAAAACACAAGCCTGGCAAGATGCCAAGACAAAAAGAGTAATGCACTAATGGTAAAACAAAAATATAAATGACTAAAACTAATTGAAAGAAAAATCAATGAAAAACCAGTCTTTGGTCATGAAAGAAGCAGTCAACAGACACCATAAGAACCCAGGGACACCCAGCCACACTCACAACCCACCCAACAACTTCCCACAACATCAAACTCAACCAAAAGGGAGGATGTATGCGATTGTATAAAGAACAACAGCGTATATACGCGACTTTTGGCCAAAAACCTGCATGTATACATGGATTTTGGCCAAAATACTGCATGTATACGCGACTTTTGGAAAAAAATCTGCGTATGTACGTGAATTTTAGCCAAAAACCTATGTATACAGAGAAGAAAGTGGTAAAAAGAAGGAAAAGGGTCAAACCACTCAAGGGGAGTGTCAATGTATGAACATACTATAAAATGTGACACCGAAACATGGAGAAACAGAGAGAAAGTCAAGAATATCAAGCACATTGTGCCCCCAACCCCAAAGAAAAAACAACTAGGAACATCCCCAGTTTGGTCGCTAATTTTGTTACGAAGAGAAACTTCCTATGGCTTGGGGTGTACCACAATAGACAAATAAACCGCAGAAATCAATCCTTTCCCATATGCAAGAGAAACAAAATATCTAGCACTAAGGGATCATGGATCATACCTTATTCCGGACGATTAAAGTAGATCCCTATTGAGCTTTTTCCAATCCCGCTTGCTTTAGAAATTCACTCTCAACAACAGTAAACAAGACAAGCATGCTATATAATATGGTGTTAGATCTACTCTAGCATATATAATCAACAATGTATAAGCAATTAAACATATCCATGGATTCAATATTCATTCAAATGCACATTATTGGACAGGAAAATATATTTCTATTAATGAAATCAGAGATTACACAAGTGACAACCTCTGTCGGCACGTCTGCAAACCGGAGAAACTGAGCCCTCCACCACCTCAATCCTCCATCTCTCGATAGCAAGCTCACAAGCAAAGGAAAGCTTGGGAAGAACACAAAGTGCTCCAAAGGGACAAAGGGATGCATACTCAAGTATAATCAAGCTATGACAACAATGGACTATAGTTTCCTTGCTCTTCAATTCCTCCAAGGGGTTCCTTATATAGCACACCAAAGGGGTAATGGAGGGTCAAATCTGAGTGATCTCGAGGCATATGGAAGGCCAAGAGTCAAGTGGTTTGGACACACATCAAGGAAAACTCCAAAAATATTTGGATTTATGCACACATCCCGATGTACACGGGTTTGAGGTCAATATCCACGTATACACGCGAGTATGGGATTAAAAGTCGTGTACAATAATAAACATGTGTTTTTAGGGATGAGCTTGGAAACATCAAAGGTACAATATCAGTCCATGGGGTCCAAAGATTCTACAGAGGGATAGGGAAGGCCATAAATATGTGATCAACCATGTGTGGTAAAATTAGCTATAACAGTGGAGAATACACAATCATTGGAAGACACGGGAATTTTTGAACTTCCCCAAACAACCATAAGACCAAATCCAATGTTGTTCCATCTATATATTGTTATCCTCCAGGTGATTGTAGAACAATTGAAAGTTGTGTTGTACAAAATCCAAGTCATGACATGTGTCATCACTTATGTAAAAGTGATACTCCTTCAATATAACCCTTTTCTCTTCAGTACTATCCGCCCCATGTCTATAGGTGATATGGACCATTATGTTGACCTAGTTTGAGTGATAATATTGACTATGAGTCTCGTTATGTGGTTGAAGAGTGTAGTTTTCCATAAAATCGACCATTGGTAATATAGCTCCAATAGGAAATGTATCCGTGCACATTCTAAACTGCTCATCTTGCCAACGAGCTACATGTACATGCTTTACATATTGTTGTGTCTTTTGAAAGGATTACTCCATGAAGTTGCATACTAGTACCTGGTAGATTAACAATAAATATGTACAGATCAATAGGTTGCTACATATATGAAGTAGTAATACATGAAGAAAACAATACTATTCAGGAACTCATGACTAACCTGATAGGTGACCAATTGTATTTTTTTTCTTTCATTCCCTCCACCGATATCATACATGAAATATTTGAATGATTGCAAATTCACTTCATGTCTCCCAAGTTCATGCTCATCGGTGACATGTATGCATTTGTCCAGAAATGCCATTCCACCACACCTTGGGCATGTCCCATCTACGCAAGTCCTTTGATAAAATGTGCAACCTTTTGTCCTTATACACAAAATGCTATGGATAAAGTCTCTAGATGATGTCGGTGGCATTGTAGTTGAGAAATCTTGCACAAGAGTGTTATGAAAAACATGCAATATATGTATATATGTGTCATAATAGTAATTGTACTCAATGTGATATCGACGAAAACATGTGTTACAAGTTGTGTTTATTTTAACATACCATGGTTTGCGTTTCTCAAAGGATATTTGGCCCAAGTTAAGTTCATTATGCTCATGCCTAAATCTCTCATATAATTTTGTTTGTGTCATGTCAAGAAAATGTTTAATGTGGGGCTCATGATCCCTTGAACCCCTTCTCAATTTAGTACATATTTTTGGTTGGATGAAGGTCTAGTATTGTCATGCCAAAACTCTTGCACCAGTCCCTTTACCACATCAATGAGTTTCATATCGGAGTGTGGCGAACTACCAATGAAGGACCAGACATTTGTTTGACCAAAGTCAAGTTGTTCTCTTCTAGAACAATACCTATGGAGTGCTTTGATATCCAATCCTACAAGTTTGGATGTAGGCCTAAGAAGTTGAAGGGCCTTGGTGCTTTTGTTCACGATTGATTGTGACAACACACGACGAGATACATTTCGATCCTTTGAACACGATTTCTTTCCAATAGTACTAAATGCATATACTAAACTGACAACATAAGAACTTGGTTAAGAACTGTTTATTATCTTTATCCTTAAGTTTTTCCTAACAACAGTCATAGGTCTAGATTTTAACAACGATACAAATAATCTACATATATCTCCATCACATTTAGAATCAAAATACTTTACAAGTATCTGTTGAGATTGATATGCAATACTGCATTTAGACAACGTACCTTTAAGCAAACCAATGATACTTTCATCGATTTGTATACGTTTTGGAGTTATTCAGCGTGAAGTTGCTAATGGAGGTAGGGAGGTTGGAACCGCACCCTGTACCATATCACCCGGTCGGTCTGGTGTTTGAACATGAGATTCATGTCTTTCAGTGTCTTCCTGTCGATAGGATGGTGGCAATTGGAAATTCTCCTGGGTGGTCTGAACAACATTGTCTTCTTCGAGCATACATTCGGAATTCAATGTCTCTCTATCTTCGTCACTTGTATACCCACATTCAATTAAATCTACAAAGGTTTCAGGTGGCCTTGATGTGCACCTGCATTTTACTCCTTGATCAGTGCCATGTAGTGCTCGTTCTTCTACAGATATGGAGATGGAAGGCCCCTCAAGCGAATGATTTTGTCTTTCTTGATGTGGATTGGTAGGAAGAACCATGACATCCTCAACAACTGGAATTGGTTGAGTGTCCATAGAGCATATTCGATTGGTCATGTCATTTCTTTTCTTCTCTCTAACTTCTTCAAGGATTTCATCGGGTATCCTCGTCCTTGCTGATTTTCTTGCTCGATTGCGTGAGTTTCCCATCACCACAATGATAAATGATATATGGTTTCCTTTGCTAGCTCCTCAATGGTACTCTTCAATGGGAGACTCCCCAATATTGGTTTCTTTCTTGTTCAATTGCGTCTAGATACTCAAGTTAGGGGGAAGATTGACAAGAATGTTTCCTTTGCTAGCTCCTCAATTGCAAGAAAAACAATGGTAGAGATGCTCTATGGTGCTCCTCAATGGGAAATTCCCCAAGCTTGGTTTGTTTCTTGCTCAATTGTGTCTACATACTCCACCACAATGACCAAGTTAATGTTTCCTTTGCTAGATCCTCAATTGCAAGAAAAACAATGGTGGAGATGCTCTATGGTGCTCCTCAATGGGAAATTCCCCAAGCTTGGTTTATTTCTTGGTCAATTGTGTCTACATACTCCACCATAATGACCAAGTTAATGTTTCCTTTGCTAGCTCCTCAGTTGCAAGAAAAAAAATGGTGGAGATGCTCTATGGTGATCCTTGCTCAATTAATGGTTTCTTTCTTGCTCAATTAATTCTTTATTTCTTGCTCCTCAATGTATACCATGCTCCAAGCAATACTTAGGCACTTGTGGTGGAGATTCTTGATGTCAAAAACAATTTTGTGTGATAGTATGGTAAAGAAGAGAATGTCCACGCACTCTCTGCAACTTGAAATTATGCGCGGACTGTCAAACCTGTGTGAAATGTGTTGAGTGTTTCTCAGACAGGGACTGCTATTGTTTATACTGAGTTGAAACACGTACATGTTATTGTTAACAAAAATGGGGGCATGTTTTGACTATATAAAACGAGTGCGTGTTTTACTCTAATAGAATTTTGGAGAATTTAAGAAGGTAGTTGCATGGATAAAGGATCATTCAAGGTTTAGGGGGGATTAACAAGCACTCCCTTAGTATTTGCGCCTTAACATCCCCCCTCTCTTCAACCTAACTATATTGTTTTACAACTCAAGGGATGTGTGTGTGAGAAAAAACATAGGTTAAGGGGTGTTAGTAATAAGGGGGAACATGGGGATGTGTGTGTGAGAGAGAGAGAGATAGCTTAGGGGGTGTTAGTGGTAAGGGGAGACATAGGGATGTGTGTGTGTGTGTGTGTGTTAGAGAGATAGGTTAGGGGGTTCTAGTGGTAAGGGGATACATAGGGATGTGTGTGTGTGTATGCCAAAGAGATAGGTTAGGGGGTGCTAGTGGTAAGGGGAGACATAGGGATGTGTGTGTGTGTGTGTGTGTG